>JAHLGP010000249.1:3539257-3704465 GCA_020141445.1 Bruguiera sexangula
TAAGTTAATTGAAAACTAAATGCAATTATTTTCACGATTTTCACCACCAAAACCGAACAGGTAAAAAATAAATAATCCTATCATTGTGCCAATATTCGACCAAAAGTTAAAAGATTATGAGAGTGGAAAATGCTAGAGGATTATGAAATATTTAGGTAGGACGTAGTTAAAGTGGATACAATGTAATTTATAGTACGCGAGATAACATTTTGTACCACATAAATAGGATTTGGTACTATATAAATTTTACATAAAAATTATTTTATTTATATATAACTCTATTTTGTAATTTCAAATATAATTCATATCGTACCAAATACTATTTAATGTGGTCTAAAGTATTTAGTGTTTCTGCCAAATAGTAAATCCACTGATCATTTTCCTTTATTGAAATGTTAAAGCCTAAAGTTATAACTAGGTGATATTAAATACATTGTCTCGGTCCTCTGTCTCTCACATTAATTTTTCTTATCAATTTGGTGTATTAATGATTGTATTTTGAGAGGACTCTTAGTAAATAAAAAAATTTAGTTAACAAAAAAGATGAAATTTATCCTCTTACCAATTGAACTAATCCTTATTGGTATCTTGATTATTCTTTAAAATGGAGTATAATAGGAAAGTGATTCAATCACTTGGATAAAGATCATAAATCATGATTGACAGCATTACGCGTTCCTACTACAAGTAATTGCTTCAAAATTTTGATTTGTTATTATTATGCATGGATCAATTTCATCTATAAAGTGAGCCATTACTAGTTAACAAAACTCAAAACATGGAGCGAGAGAGATTAAGCAAGTTTGTTATCATTGTTTGTCAACAAAGTAACTAAGCAAGTTACTATCTCAAACCAAAACCAGTAGCTACATGTCTGGAGTAGCTGGGCGAAATACAAAGGAAAAATATCTCAAAATAAAGCAATGGGCCATACATCACCATTTGGAATGTTAAAACTCAATAGTTTTGATACTATTATTATATAATTATATGCAAATTTTAATTTTATTAATCTAAAAATGTCACAATAATTAACTAAAAAGTACATAAATAATGTAAATATTAAATTACACTAACATTTCTATTGACTATTCACATTAATTATATAATAAATTGAGGTACTCAAATTTATATATGGTAAATCACATTTATTCTTAATTTAATATAAAATTATAATAAATAAGACTCAACTATTTAATTTCTACTTAAATATTAATTTCAAATTTATAATGAATTTGGATTAACTTTACCATTCCCTTTTAATCTTGATTCGATAATGCCTTCTTTCATAACATTTGCTTCAACTTAATAAACACTTCATACTTCAACAATTTATTCTTTTTAACCTTGCACTTTAACATCATCTTTTTCAAAAATAACAGTCACATCAATAACTTTATATTTTCATCTTCATTTATAACGTTCAACAAATTAGAATCTTCACTCCTCTTCTTCTAGGTTCACAATCTTTAAATATAACAAAATTTGTCATCAGTTTTAATATGATTATTAGGAGTTTCAACTTTTTAACTTTTTTCACACCTTGAAATAATGCTTATAAGATATCCTATGTTTGTTTTGATGAAACTGTTCCTACGAACTTCTCATGAATTTCATCATTCACCTCTTGATAAATGAAATAGAATGCCTTTTCTAATGGCTCTCAAACAAGATATCGATGCACTGGTTGCTAGGCTATGTAGATCGAGTGGTTGGAGGGTTAAGAAATGGTGGTCCCAAGTTGTGATGATTACTAGAGATGACATGTTTGGATTTAGAGAGCAACAAAAAAAGATTTTTTATTTTTCTTAGATATATGACATTTTTGTAGACTATTTTGACAATTATTGGGGTAAAGATATATATGATCTTATAAGTACTTTTGAGTACTATTTCAACTTTGGAATTAATACTTGTTCCTATTCATCAAAGAAACAGTTTATTGTTGCATTTTTGACTTGTGAAGTAGAGCGTGTATCTGTAGTTTTAAATGTTTGTTAAGCTATTTAGTTACATAATTTGATAAGTGAGATTTATGTTCCAATTGAGGTCCTATAAAGATTTTTATTGATAATATTTTTGCAATTAACTTGGTTAACAATTTAGTGACACATGAAAGGAGGAAATATATTAATATTCCTTTTTTTTTTTTTAAGAAATCAAGTTGATAAAAGAGAATTAAATTCATATATTGTAAATTTGAAAATCAAGTGGCTAATATTCTCTTAAAGATTTTACAGTATGAAGTAATAATCAAATTGAAGTAAATGTTATGAATAAAGGCATTACCAAATCAGGATCAAGGAAGAGTGTTAAAATTAATTTAGATTGATTAAAGATTCTAAGTTAGTATTTGAGTAAGGGTTAAATAATTGAATCTTATTTTTCATAGTTTCAATATTAAATTAGGAACATAAGTGATCTACTATATAAATTATTGAGTATTTTAGTTTATTGTATGGCTAGTGTCTAAGATTAATTATTGGCTCTTATATAATTCTTGATTGAGTATTAGCTTTGATAATTTTAACACCAATTTCTCCTATTGATGGTTGGTGGCTTTTTTCTCAAATCAAGTCATGGCTCTTGTCATTCTTGGTTCTTGGATCAAATCAAACCACTATTAAAGCTCAATAACTCTAGTAATACTATTAGACAATTATATAAAAATTCTCAATTTGATTAATTTAAAAATGCCACATAACAATTAACTAAAAAATCATATAAATAACATAAATATCAAATCACATTAATAACTCTATTAACTATCCACATCAATTATAATATAAATTAAGATATTTAAATTTTTATTTACTAAATCACATATATTCCTAATCTAATATTGAAATTATAACAAATAAAATTTAATTATTTAATTTCTATTTAAATACTAATTTTAAATTTGTAACGAATTTGGGTTACTTCAATATAAAAATCCTTCTAACTAATATTTTAGTTTATAAATGGAATTAGACCTAATTATTGTAGTCTATAAAGTAAAGTAAACTAAATTATTTTAGTTCATAAATAAAATCAAGCATATAAAAATTATATATACATAGATATATAAACTAAAATATTGATTATGGTTTAATTTGTTTTAAAAAAGCCAACCTTATATTAGGTTGCTAATCAAGTTAATGATTGAATTGCTTAAGATGTCAAAAACTAGATATATCCAAATAATTGACTTCTTTTTCCTTTACTAAACTTTGTAATCTACTTAAATGACTATAAACCCTTGTTTTCAATATCATGAATCATAAATTCTCTCTTGTTGGCTTTAGCCTGTAAAGAGTCTACACCTTACTTGGTAGCAAGTCCCTTTTCTCATCATTTTGTAAGGCTTGATCTACTATATTGGTAATGGCTGATTTTTCTTGCATTTTCTCCTTTCTTTGAACTCTCTTATTTATTGCTTCTCAAACTCCTTGTCATCCTAGCGAGGAGGATGCTGTTGAGATCAATTTGGACTATAATCAAATTGAGGCTACACCTTTGGTGCGACATGGCTTTTTAAAATGTTTTTGGCTTGAGAAATCGTTCAATGCCAAAACCTTAACACCAAAAAAATTATTTGGAAGCTAAAAAGAGCCAGGGAAGCTACTAAGCTTGATTCCAACTTTTTTTTTTTTATGAGAACCTTATAATTAAAGAAAAATAATTGTGAAAATAAAGATATTGATCTTTTCGGGGGGTTGGCCTCCAATGATCTATTTGCATAGATTAGTCTCCAAAAAACTTAAAACTCTTAGTTATATTTGATCACATGAACTAAAAAAGTCATAAGCCATTATATATTTATAGACTTAATAATTTGACTTGATAGCTAAGAAAGAATACACTCCTAAAAAGGACTCCAATAATTATACTTATTAGTACAAAAATAATAAAAAATAAATATTAAATGACTTAATTAATAATAATCTTCTAATTAGGAGAATCCTATCATTCTCTAGTTTTGTGAAGGAGTTTTGTCCTTAAGGCTAATTAAAAATAACTCTTAAAATATCTTGTCTCGATTAACTATCTTTTTTAGTTTTACCTTTTTTTGCATAGCCTACTTCATATGATGATTGAGATTTGCATTGATTTTAACACTGCAATTTCTCTTTGAAAGATTCTAGAAAATATCTCTTAAAGTTAACAAAGAATAAATGTATAGTCCCTTATAAGTAATAAAAAGGATTCCAAACAAGAGTTTTATCTTGCAATGACAAATTTCGACCAATTGTGACTTATATATAAAATTTGTCCAACATCTCTAAAGAAGTGAGTTGATTAGCAAGCTTTTATCCATGAACTCATTAGTTTTGTTTGAATTAACCATTATCACAACTTTCCCTTCTTTGAAAGATCCATTCATCTTTAAGGTTGGTGGATTAGATAGCTAGCTAAGTTATGAAATGTAAATACAACATACTGATCAATAATTTTACCAATGTTATGGTTTAAATCCAAATTATCATCCTTCACCTTAATAGTTTCCCTTACTAGCTCAATGCTCCTTATTTCAATCCAAATTATCATCCTTCACTTTAATAATGTCTCTTTGATGTTTGCTCTTTCAAGTCCTCTTGACCCAATTGCTTAGCATGAGTGGAAATAGAAGTAAATTTGCTTTTGGAGTATTGTTAACATCTTTAACAAGTGTATAACAAGTTTCAACACCTTATTTCTCCTCTTTTATTCATGCAAAAGAGATAGCAACTACCTTTTTTACTTCATGGCAAATGTCAAAAATAAGCCCTTTAATGAATGTTCCCATTAATTACCTTTTTGACTAATATTTAGCTTGAATGGAAAATTGCTCAAAACAACTTAATACTCTAAGGTTGTTGATGTATAATGGATTTTTGTGAGCTCTCCATCAACATTTTGGTATTTTGGAGGCCCACAGTGAACAAGTAGGCCTTTTGTGAAATCAATATAAGTTAGAGTTCTAATAAAAGTTTTGAACCAATTGTAACATTTGATAACATCACCCTCCAATTGAATAGAGGTGATTTCCATCTTAGAGTCTTCTATCATACAATGGCAAAGAAAATATTTTTTAACTTTAAAAATTCAACTTGTGGGGTCACTTTCATCCAAATGAGAAGATTGCATCTTTATACGTTGTTGTGTTTGGTCACAGTTGGTGCCTTAAGAGGACTTTATTAGTTTTTCTTGTTTACTAATAGATCCAAAAGCATTGTCTCCCAATTGGTTCTTTCTTAAAGCAAAGACTATCTATTCAACCATTTTAAGAGACTCTTGAATAAGAGATATTGATTTTTAACACAAGATATTTTAGTATTAAAATCAAATAAGTTGTGTAAAGACATGAAGTAGGATTGCAAATTAGTCATGCCAAGATTTTTTTTTGTTGACAAGTGAGGGGCATAAACTAAACTTTTTTTTTTTTTTTATGGTGATAAGATTATGGAAAAAAAGCAAAATCTCTAAAAACACCACATTGATACCAGATGATGAAAACCTATAATTGAGGGAAAATAATTGTGACAAATAAAGATATTAATCTTTTTGAGGAGATCAACCTCTAACAAGTTAAATAGCTCTTAATTTTATTTGATTACTTGAATTAAAAAAGCTATAAGATATTATATATTTATAAATTGAAGAATCAAACTTGATAGTTAAGGAAGAATTTACTCTTAAAAGGGACTTCACTTCATTAATTATGACTATTAATATGAAAGTAATTACGTTTGTTAATATAGAAATAATAAAAGACCAATATTAAATGACCTAACTAATAATAATCTCTTAATTAAGAGAATCTTATCAATTTTGTTTTTGATTCTCCAACCTTACAGATAGATAATTCATGATGGATAATGCACCATAAGCCTTTGATAAACATGTCCTAGTCCTTAAGGAATTAATGGATGATAAGCAACCATCAAAGATCCATTTATTTTGGGTTCTTTTTTAGATTAGAGCCTATGATTTGCCTTTAAACACAATAACAAAATCAATTACTACAACTCTTACTACTATAGTGGATAATTGTTTTTGAAATGGATGAATTGAGTCTTGGCTAATAGGGTAGGTTTCTCCCTTTTAGAGTTCCTTTTGACATTAGTAATTCTCTGGTTGGAGGCATTACTATCAAGCAAGTGGATTAGAATAAAATTTAGGTTGATTTTAAGTATTAAAAGCTACCAATTTTTTTTCTATTTTTGTAGCTACCTCAATCATGTTAAAAGAGACATTGATTTTGGAGCTAAAGAAGAAAGGAAGATTCAATCCTTTAACAAATTCTTCCCTACAGGGAGTCATTACAAGCCTTACTAAACAAAAGAACTAGATTTGAAATTGAGTCAAGAGTAATGCCAAGAGGTAGGAAGGTATGACATCTAATTACCTAAAGATAAAGCCTCATTCTAATCGGTCTTCCTTGGGTAGCTATTATGGAATCTCTACGGCAAAGCCTCTAATTGCTGATCAAAATCTTATATTGATAAGGAAATTTTCGAAGTTTAAAATTGTAGGGCAAAATTTATGTAGGTTATTGAAAATCAGATTGTTGGCTTCAAGCTAAATAAGTGTGATATTAGGAGCATCATAAGTGATGATCATGATCCTTAAATTTCAAACTCAACTTTTTAGGCTAACTTAGGGAAAGATTTTGTGTGGATTCTTCCTATAAATAAAACTAACACTACTCTAAATTAATCCTTGCATGCTAAGCTAGATAATGTTAATGATTGTCTGCTAAATTCTCTTGACATGCCACATGTTGGAATTTTGAATACAAGTCCCCCCTGAATAAAACATTAGAGATGCAATTATAGGCTATTTTGGCCTCACTTATACTGCTAGGAGTTCTCATCATAGGCCTAGTATTATAATGCCAAATGAGTAATAGACAAAATTAGGGCTCCACCCTCCAATTATTGAACTAGGTTAGCCTAACCCAATGCATCACATATTTGATATGAAGGACAAAACAAAGCATTTGCAATCATGAAGAAAAGCAAGAGTCGATGAAGCTTTTATGTATAGGAAGTATGCAACTATCATGGGTAAATGGAAAGCTATGTTAGACACTATCCCTCAAATGACAAAAAAGATTTAGAAATATTAGCAAAGATATTGATTCTACACCAACCACTGATTAAATGATAGAGGTTACATTGTAGCATTATTATGAGCCATGAATCACTGTTTGTTTTTTAGAAAACTAAAGTGCTAAGGTAACCAGGACATGACATATTTTACGACTACAAAGATCTAATTGCATTAAGAAACTAAACATTTATTTATATAACAAAATAAAAAATGAATTGCAAAAAAATCTACTACATTTTGAACATATTAATTAGGTATGTAAAAAATAGCATGATAAATTGATCATAATCTTAATATTCATTTCAACTCCTTTATTTTAGCATGTGTAGGACTCTTTAACTATCCATATTAGTAGCTTCATAAGTCATGTCAATCAATACTCCTTCTTGGCTTTGGAGTTGCATATTTTGAGTTTTTGCCTCAAGAATTCATATTAAACCTTTAGGAAGTGCCTTTGTTAGGATGTCAACACTTTGATTTTCTGTTTTGTGGTAGATTACCTATTTTGTACTTGCCTCAAAAAATAAATTTTTATCTTAAAGCGTTTTGTTTTACTAAGGAACACTAGATTATTAGCAATTAAAATTATACCTTGGTTGCCTAAAAATATTTATGTGCTTTTTTCTTACTCCACATGGAAATCTGCCATGAGTTTTCATATCCAAAGAGCTTGATTCATAGCAATAACAGTAGCTACATGTTTTGCTTCTATTATGAATTGAGCTATGACTTCTTGTTTTATAGAACACCATGAAAAAATTCCAAAACCAAAGCTAAAATAGCAACCTGAGGTACTCTTCATATCATCAACACATTCAACCTAATCACTTGATAACAAACTTACTACATGCATGATATCTGGCTTGGTTATAGTTAAATACATTAGTCAACCTACTAAGGTCCTGTACAACCTTTCATCAATCTTTTTAGCTCCATCTTCTTTGCAAATTTCTCCTTTTGATTCATTAGAGTTGTAGTTAGCTTGCACTCTTTCAAGTTAAACTTTTTGAGGACTTCCCTTGCATATTTCTACTGACATACAAAGATTCCATTTTGCTTTTGTGGTACTTACATACCAAGGAAGAATGTCATCTTTCCAAGGTCTTGTCATTTCAAACACATCTTTTATATCTTCTTTAAACTTGTCAATTAGCTCCTTACTGCTTCCTATAACAAGTAGATCATCAATATATAAAGATATCACAAGTATTTTATCATCAACCTTCCTAATATACAAAGTAAATTCACTTAACATTTTTCAAAGCCTAAGTTTACCAAGTGTGCATTAATTTTACTTTACCAAGCTATTGTTGCATGTTTTAAATCATAAAGGGCCTTTTTTTAGCAGATATACCTTCTCCTCTTGTCCTTGAACAGTAAATCCTAAAGGTTGCTCCACAAAAATTTCCTTCTCCAAGCATCCATTTAGAAAGGCGGACTTAATATGTATCTAGTGTATAATCTAGCTCTTTTAAGTAATAGAAGCCAACAACATACTTATGGCATTCAAGCTAGCAATTAGGGAAAAAGTTTTAAAGAAATCTACTCCAAATATCTAGGCATATCCCTTGACAACAGGCCTTGCCTTATACTTGTTCACATAACCATTAAGATTAAGCTTTATCTTATAAACCCACTTGACTCCTATAATGTTCTTATGTTTAGGTCTGTTTACCAGCTCTCATATATGGTTTTGTTTAATCATCTTAAGCTCTTTCTTCATTACAATCATCCAATTTTTATCAATTGCAAGTTCTTCATACCTTATGTGCTCCATTACAGCAACATTGCACCTTTGATAAATGTTAGAGAGTGACCTAATTCCTCTAGCAAGTTCTTTATCCACATCATTGTTCTCCTCTTGAAACTCAAGCTTCTAACTATTCTCCTAGCTCTAACTATCTAACTCATGGAATTTGACATCCTTATTAACAATTACTTTGTTACTTTATCTTAAGTAGATTTTATAGGCCTTTGAAACTAAGTTGTAGCCTACAAAAATCCTAGGTTTTGCTTTCTTGTCCAATTTATCTCTGTTAACATAAGGAATATAAGAGAAATATAGGTAACCAAATGATCTTAAATTAAGAAACCTTGGTTTGTAACCATACCATACTTCAAATAGAGTGTTTTTTTTTTTTGTAAGGCTTTTGTTAGCAATTTGTTTAGTAGAAAAACTATTGTATTTGTAGCCTTAACCTAGAACTTCTTTAGCAACCCTTTATTATAAAGCAAACACCTAGTCATCTTCATAATTGTCCTATTTTTCCTCTTTATAACACCATTTTGCTGAGGAGTGTAAGGTGCAGTTAGTTGGTGTTTAATGTTTGCATCTTAATAAAACTTATTAAATCTTTTAGTGGTATATTCCATTACATTATTAGACCTAATCACTTGCATTTTGCATCTGTTTTGACTTTCCACCCAAGATTTAAATTTTGAGATGATGTCAACAATCTCAGATTTAAGTTTTATAAAGTAAATCCAACACATTCTTGTGTGATCATCGATAAAAATAATATATTACCTTGTGTGATCATTAATAAAAGTAATATAATACTTACTCCCATTCAATGATGATGTTTTTTTATGTCCTCCCATATTTATGTGCACTAATTGTAGCTTTTATGTAGCTGTTTAGGCCTTGTTTTGTGGAAAAGAAAGCCTTGTTTACTTCCCATACTAATAGGTAGTACATGTAGGAAGCTTCTATTCTAATTTAAGGAGGCCCTCCACAATATTATTGTTTTTCATGAAAAGTAGGTAGCATGATGAAAGTGACCCAATCTCCTACGCTAAAGCATTGTATTGCTATCTTCTTTGTGTATTGCAGCCTACTCTTTTTTCATCAAATTTAAGGAAAAGCTTTTGTCCTTCATTTAAACTTTAAACACCTCTTTGCCTTCTACATCTTTAATCGTGCAACTTTTCTCTTTAAAAAGCACCTTATAGCCTTTTTCCAACAACTAGCCAACACTTGATAGGTTTTGATTAATTTTAGAAACATATAAAACATCAAAGATTAATTTCAAACCTATGTGACCTTTAATTACCAATATTACTTTACCTTTTACTGTAATGTATGCTCTATTTCCAATTCTAACTTTAGAAATAACAGTTTTGTCAAGTTCTTTGAAGAGCTCTTGATCATATGTTATGTGATTTGTGCAACTATTGTCTATAAACCAACTTTTTGTGGAGTTGCTAATGGGAAAACATGATACCACAAATAATTGCTCCTTTAGAGATTGATCTTTAGCAACCTTAGCTTCACCTTGCTACTGTTAAGACTTGCATATCCTTTCCATATGCCATAATTGACCAAACTTGTGACATTTTGCATTTGACCTCCATTAACACTTTTTTTATGGATGATTGGTTTTTTTTTTTTTTTTGTAGTAGGTGTAGGGTGGAAAGACTTGAATGTTGTTGCTTCTGTTATTGTTGTTGTTGTTGCCTAAACCTCCAAGCTTATTGTTCTTGCTCTGCTTCTTTTTCTTGTTCATGCCACCATTGTTGTTTTGTA
This sequence comes from Bruguiera sexangula, assembly GCA_020141445.1. Classification (NCBI taxonomy): domain Eukaryota; kingdom Viridiplantae; phylum Streptophyta; class Magnoliopsida; order Malpighiales; family Rhizophoraceae; genus Bruguiera; species Bruguiera sexangula. The sequence goes on from JAHLGP010000249.1 coordinate 3,549,861, forward strand.
ATTTGGCTTGGAAAGCACCCGCTATAGATCCTTCTTGCCTCATAAACCTCATTTGTTCTTATGCCTATAGTGCATTCAACAATTCTACCAAGGTAATGCTTGATAGATCCTTTGAGTTTTTCAGAGATGAAATTGAAGCCCCAAACTTTTCAAGAATTGTAACTAAGGCTTTCTAAACTATTTTAGAATTAAAAAAATTAGTACCAAGAAGTCTTACTTTGTTGACAATGCTAAGAAGTCTGTTAGAGTAGTCCTTGATTGTTTTTGATTCCTTCATCCTTTGCATCTCAAATTCTCGGATCAAATTCTGCACTTGCATCCCTTTGACCTTTTTATTTCCTTCAAACTCTTGTTTCAAGAAGTCCCAAATTTCCTTAGCAATTTTCAATGTCATTATTTTGGTGAAAATGGTGGATGAGACAACTACAAACAAGATTGCTCTTGCCTCTGATTTTCTTTGTTTCCTTATGATTTTTTATTTGTGCAAGGGTTGGATTATTTGGCAAGGCAGGGACTTCATATTCTTGTTCAACAGCTTCCCATAAATCATTAGCATCAAAATAGGCTTCCATTCTAATAGCCCACACTTGATAATTTATTTCATCAAACACTGGAGATGCAATTATAGCAAATGAAGCTTTTGAATTTATTCTTAATTGTTTGTAGCTTTTTTGGTTTGTGTAGGGTAGGTGATAACTGATTAGGAAATTGTGTTTTTACTCTCTTAATCTCACAAGTTTCTTAAGATAAAACTCTAATATCAACTCTTCGTTCTTTTAGAAAACTAGTGTGTTAAAGTAATAAGAATAAGACATATTTTGAAAATATAAAAATCTAATTTTATTGAAAAATTAAGTATTTATTTATACAATAAAATAAAAACTAAATTGTAAAAAAAAAAATACTATTTTTTGAACATATCAATTAAATATTTAAAAAATAATATAATAAACTGATCCTAACATTAATAGTCATTTTAACTCCTTTATTTCAACATGTGTGGGACTCTTACGTCAAAACTGTTGCAGGCTTGGGAACCTGAATGCAGTTAGCAGGTTAAAGAAGTTCCTAGAGCCTCAAGTTCCCACCTTGGTTTTCCTCGTGGAGACAAGGTTATAATCGCCTGAACTAGATAAATTGAAAGCGAAATTATAGTACAAGCATGGCCTTTCTACTGACTGAATGGGCGTTAAAAGAGATAGGGCTAGGGACTGGCCTTCTTGTGGAAAGACTCAGTCACAGTAAGTCTTCAACCCATATCTCCCCATCATATATCCTTGATGGTGTACAGGCATCAGAATGGCAATTTACAAGAATTTATGTTGGCTGAACGATGGTGACAAGTTACTTACATGGGAGCTGTTTCGCGAACTTAATAATCACAGGCAGAAATCCTTGGTTCCTAGGAGGTGATTTTAATGAATTTCTTTTTGTTTTTTGAAAAAAAAGGGGGAGAGCCTAGATATAGAGTCTTCATGCAAGTTTTCCAACAATTGATTGAGGATTGCAGGTTGCCGGAACACAGGCATTTTTGCGTGTATCCATAATTGTTTGCGTGTATCCATTTTTGGTAGCTGCTCCCCCAATGAAGAGAAAAAAAAGGCCATTTTGATTTGAAAGTATGTGGATTAGGCACCTTTTGTGTGAACAAACCATTATAGACTCATGGAGCTGAGCTCGGAACACCTTCACGGCAAAGGATATGCCTAGGATGATCAATTCTTGGATCTGGTTACTTGGGAGAGAGAATCTTTTAGCAATATTAATATACAGATCAGGCATTTGAGAACAAAGCAACCTGATCTTGAATCTCTTCCTCCCGAAGAACCTATTTTGGTTGAGCAAAGACAATGACAGGAAGCTATTGATGAACATCTAAAACATGAAGAAATTATGTGGGCACAAAGAGCATGGGTTTCTTGGTTGAAAGAAAGGGATATGAACACTGACTTTTTTTCATTTCAAGGCTACGCAGATAAGAACAAGGAAACTTATTGCAAAGCTTATTGATGAAAGGGGTCTCATGGTGCACACTAATAAAGAAATTGCACTAACCATTATGGCACACTTTCGGAAATTGTTCACTTCTAATGGCAGTTTATCGATGGACCCCGTTCTCGATACAGTTCAAAGTCGCGTCAATCCACAAATGAACCGAGACTTGCTAAGAGCTTTCTCCGGGAAAAATGTTATTCAAGCTCTACGTCAAATGCATTTAAAGAAAGCTCCAGGTTCGAATGGTATGCCAGCCCTTTTCTTCCAGTCTTTTCGGCATGTAGTTAGCGAAGATGTGATCTCCGAGGCTCCAGAAATCACACTTACATTTGTCTTATACCAAAGGTCGTTTCACTTGAGAAATGCGTTTGAGTTTCAGCTCATTAGCCTCTGCAATGTTATGTACAAAATTGTATCCAATGCTATTGCTAATAAAATCAAGCTTCTCCTTCCACAAATTATTTTAAAATCTCAATCTGCTTTTGTTCCAGATCGCCTTATCACTGATAATGCTTTATTAGAATTTGAGAATTTTCACTTCATGAAGCATAAACAGAGAGGAGGAAAGGGGTTCACGGCTTTGAAGTTAGATATGAGTAAGACATACGGCTGGGTCAAATGTGCTTTTCTGGAAAATATCATGCTCAAAATGAGTTCTGTTAAAGACTGGGTTTAGTTGATTATGTGGTGTGGAACCTTACTTCGTAATGGTTAATTCAATTCCCAGATATGTCTCTTTCCCACAAGAGGCCTCGAGCAGGGAGATCCCCTCTCATCATATTTGTTCTTATTTTGCACCAAAGGTTTATTTTTATTGATGCAAATGCGGACAACCACTAGTTTAATCCGTGGAATAGAGGTGTGCAAGCAAGCTCCGAAAGTCTCACACCTTTTCTTCACAGATAGTCTATTATTTTTTGAAGCCACCATTACTTAATGTCGCCAACTCAAGCATATTATTAATCAGTATGAAAGGGCTTCAGGTCATAAAATCAATATGGAAATGTCTAAACTTTCATTCAATAGTAATGTGACCTAGCACATCAAAGAAGGCATTCAGAGTTGCTTGGGTATTTCAGCTGTGAGGTATCATAAAAAATACTTGGGTCTTCCTATGCACATTGGTTTTTCTAAAAAAAGTTGCTTTTAGATTAATACTGGGTCACAGCGGAAGAAAATAAGCGGTTGACAGGAAAAAACTTTGTCGCTTGCTGGAAAGGAAGTCCTTATCAAGGCAATAATCTAGGCAATCCCAACCTATATGATGAGTTGCTTTCTTTTACTGAAGACATTATGCCAAGAGCTTGCTTCTCTAATTAATTGCTATTGGTGTGGAAGCTCCGAAAAGCAACGAAAAATTCATTGGGTCCTTTTGAGAGAGAATGACAAACCTAAAACCAAATGGTGAAGTGGGATTTTGAGATTTTCATGATTTCAATTTGGAATTTTAAGCAAGCAGACGTGAAGACTTGTCCATAATGAAGATATTTTACTAGCAAGAGTCTTGAAAGCTTGGTACTACAATAATTGCCCTCTCTTGTCTCCTAAGTAGGGATTTAAATCAAGTTTCACCTGGAAAAGCATTCTTGAAGCTTAAGTGTCATTGCAAGATGGATTATGGGAAATTAGGGATTGGGAATAAGAAAATTACAATTATAAAAGATAAGGATTGATCTCTTTGAGGGGATTAATTCCCATTGATCGCTTTAAAGAGATTGATTTCTAATAAATTAAAAATTTTGATATATTTGATTGTCTGTATAAAAAGGTCTTAGGGCATTACATACATACAAATTTTAAAGTTTGACTTAACAACTCACTAATATAGAAATAATTATAGTTAATAATTCAATAAAATAAAAGGTAAATATTAAATGACATAATTGATAATAATAATTTCTTAATTAAGAGGATTGTATCATTTTCTTGCCCTTCAAATAAGTCTTGTTTGAAGGATAACCAAAAATAAATTTTTGAAATCGCTCCACAAAAGAATAATAGAACTCCTAAGTAGTATCCTTAACAAGAAGATTGGTCTACTGAATAAGGATTTAAGAGAGAGTTTTATTTTCACGCTTGATGATATGTCAGTCTAAGATAGCTTGTGGCTAAACATTAACCTCTCCAATGAAAGTAATGTTAGGTAGCTAGGTTCATGCAACCACATTCTCTCCTAATTTCCTCTTTAAGCAAAAGACATGAAATACAAGATGTATTTTGGACCTTGTTCGTAAGTCAAGACAATAAGTAACAAAACTAATGCGTTCAAGAACTTTGTACAACCTAAAGAAGCAAGGAGATAATTTTATTGATGAGCAAATAGTGACAAATAATTGTTGATATGGTTAAAGCTTAAGATAGACCCAATCTCTTACTAAAAAAATCACGTTCAGTGTGATATGTATCAATGTATTGCTTCATTTGGGTTTGACTTATAACAAGATTTTTTTTCAAAAGCAACTTGTCTCTATCTTATAAGTCTTTATCAACTTGGTCTATATGAGAAGACTTTGTTATATACCTTGTAAGAGTAGGTAGGGTTTAGCCATAAATAGCTTTAAATGAGAACGTCTTTGTTGAAGAGTAATAAATGGTATTTTACCACCACTCAATCCAAGGAAACCATTTCACCCTATCCAACAAATGTAGTTTTTCAAAAACTTATTAACTACCTTAATATGTCCATTTGTTTGTGGGTGGTAATTAGTGCCTATATTCAATTGTGTCCCTTACAAACAAAACAACGCCATCTAAAAATTACTAGTAAAGACTTTATTTCAGTCAATGACAATAAACTCAGGAATACTATCTAGTTTCACAATATTTTTAATAAAAACACAAGCAATATTAATAGCAATATAAGAGTAACTAATAGCACAAGAAAGAGCATATTTAGTCAAACAAATTCACGGCAACAAAACTAGTAGCTTTACCTTGAGACAATGGATATCTCTCAATAAAGTTCGTAGAGATATCTATTCAAGTTTCTTCTAAAATAGGCAAAGGTTAAAGAAAATCTAGATATGCCATAGATTCACTCTTGTGACATTGACAAACATCACATTCAACTACAAACTTTTTTATTTCACTCTTTACCCTTCCAGTAAAATTTATGACAAATACACTTGTAAGTACGAAGAAATCTCGAGTGTCCATCAATAGGAGATGCATGAAACTCCCATAAGATTATTTCCTTGTAAAAAGGATTAGGAATAAACCCATCTTGCCTTTGTAACGCAAATTGGTAAAATCCTAAGTGCAATAGGCAATTGAATTATGATCTTCGTACAATTTCCCAATGATTTCTTAAGTTTTGAGATCATTCAACCATTCATTTCAAATTTGTGCAAAGGTATTACAAGGAAAGATGGAGATTTTCATTAGCTCTGCATGCACTAGAATGTGATATAATGCATTAGCTATAAGATTCTTACTTCCTTTCTTATAAATAATCTCATAATTATATCCTAGCAATTCAAAGGTCCACTTTTGCTACTCCATAAAAGACATTTGCTACTCTAATAAATATTTTAGACTTTGGTGATCAATCCAAATTTGAAAATGCCTTCTAATCAAGTAGGGACACCATTTTGAGACTGCATGAACTACAACTAACATCTCTTTGTCATAAACAGACATACTAAGATATTTTGACGAGAAGGCCTTGTTGGTAAAGGCTATAAGATAACCTCCATATATCAATATTGCATTAATTCTAACTCCATAAGCATTAGATTTAATAATAAATACCTTGTTAAAGTTAGATAAGGTAAGAATTGGTGTAATGTTCGTATCATGTTTGAGGCAAATAAATGCTTCTTTTATTTTGTCACTCCATTTGAATAAATCTTTCTTTAAAAAGTTGTTAAATCAACATCGATCTTCCGTAATCATGAATGAACTTACAATAATAGTTAATCAATCCTAAGAAGCCATGTAATGCATTAATTATTTTTAGAACCAGCCAATCTAGCATTGTTTGAAGCTTGGAAGGATCAACTGCCACATTTTTTCCTTAAAGACAACATAACTAAGATATTCCACTATTTGACTAGCAAAATTGCATTTTGATTTCTTAACAAATAATAAATGCTTATGTAGAGTTGTGAACATAGCTTGTAAGTGTGACAGATAAGCATTAAGAGGAGAATTATACATCAAGATATCATAAAAATTTATTAAGACAAACATATGCAAATGTGGTTAGAAAATATCATTCATTAAGTTCTAAAATGTTACAAGAGCATTAGTAAGCCCAAAACGTATAACCAAAAACTCATAATGGTCATCATGTGTCTTAAAAGTTGTCTTTTAAATATCCTTCTCATGGACACAAATTTGATGCTAACCTAGTCTTAAATCGAGTTTTAAAATAGTTAGGCAACTATTAACTCATCTAGTAGATCATTAACAACAGGAATAGGATATTTATCCTTTATAGTAATATAGTTAAGTGCCTAATTGTCTACACACATCCTCTAAGATCCATTCATACAATTGGATGACATCTCCTTTTAATTGAATAGAGGCAATTTTTGCCTTAGAGTCTTTTGTCATATGATGGAAACAAAAATATTTTTTAGCTTTGGAAATTCAACCTGCAAGATCACTCTCATCCTAATGAGAAAATTCCACCTTCACACATAGTTATATATAGTCACGATAAGTGCTTCCAAAGGACTCCACTGGTTTTTTCTATTTATTGGTAGATCTAGAAATATTATCTCTCGATTGGTTTTTTGCTAAAGGAAGGACTATTTGTTCAATCCTCTTAAGGGAGTCTTGCATAAAAGATACCGATTCTTCAACACGGGATATTCTAGTGTCAAAATCAAATGAATTGTGTGAAGACATGGCATAAGATGACAAATAATGATGCTAAGATTTTTCTTTTATTATTAGGTGAAGGGTATAAATTGACTGATTTTTTTTCTTTTTTGGTTGGTGGTAAGGTTATGGAACATAAGCAAAATCCTAAGAACATCAATTTGATACTAAATGATGAGAAATTAGGGATTGAAAATAAGAAAATTGTGAAAGTAAAGGATAAAAATTGATTTCTTCGAGAGGATCAACCTCTATTGATTACTTTAAGGAAATTAGTTTCCAATAAATTAAAAGTTTTGATATATTTGATTACTTACCTAAAAAAAACTTAGGACATTACATATATATAAATGCAAGAGTTTGACTTGATAGTTGACTAATACAAAAATAATTATACCTACTAATTTAAAAAAATAAAATACAAATATTAAATAACATAATTGATAATAATAATTTTCTAATTAAGAAGATCCTATCATTGGACTTAGATGGTTGATTGGCAGTGGCTAGACAACCAATATCTAGTCCAACCCTTAGTTGCTGCATTAGAACGAATTCAAGGTTATCTCACAAAAATTACCACTTGATTTAGAAAAGGTGTCCTCCATAATATATTCTAATACAAAATGATGGAGAGAGGAGTTGGTCTCACGGATTTTTGTCCCTTTAAAGTTTTCTCAAATCCTCTCCCTTCCTCTAAGCTTTAAGGGTCTAATGATAAGCTAATTTGGCACCAAAACAAATTGGGAATTTATTCTGTGAAGAGTGCTTATGCCTTAGTAAGATCAAGAGCCCATTACATGATAGCAAAATCATCTTCATCCCCACTAGCTACACTCTGGAAGGAGCTTTAGTGTGTAGAAATTCCAAATAAAGTTAAACCTTTGTTTGTAGAGCTTGTAAAGGCCTTTTACCATCCAATGAAAATCTCAAACAAAAAGGGCTACAAGTAGACCATAAGTATGCAAATTGTAATGGTAATCTTAAATCAAATTTTCATGTTTTATTCTAGTGTCCATGAGTGGCTGGTGTGTGGCTCTTAAGCCCTTTAGGCTTGCAAATACAAGAAATGGTTCAAAAGGACTTTGGTGATTGGCTTGAGGAGATGATGAACAAAGGACCAAAAGAGGCATTGGAGCTGCTATGAATGGTGGCATGGGCTCTTTGGAGGGCTAGAAATCTCTTAGTCATGGAAGGTAAACAAACTCCCTCTGTGGTTGTCCTAGATATGGCTTTTAAGCTCTACTGTGATTGCAAAAATCATCTAAGTTGAAGATATCTTGAAATCAAAACCTTTGGATGTCTCTAGAGAGGGGTACAACTAAATCTAACACAAATACGACAATCAATAAAGAAAAGGGAGGTGCTGGCATGATTTTTTAGGACCATAAAGGAAACCCCCCATCCTCGCATTTGCTAAATCCTTCTTTGGTGCCTTCTCCACCAAGGTTTTGGGACTCCATGCAATTTATAAGGTAGTATAACATCCTCTTGAGTTATCATTAACCCACCTTTGCGTGGAGTACGATTGTCTCTTAGCAATCCAAGCCATTAAGTCCCCGTTGCAAGCAAGTATAGCAGCTAAGCCTTTGGCAGAAGATGTATGTAATTTGGCTTCATCATCAGCAAGTTTTTCTATCTAACATATTGGAAGATAGTTTAATGGAGTGGCCTATGCTTTGACAAAATTAGCTTGGACCTATGATAATTTGATGTCTTATTAAATTGGAATTTCAAATCTATTTTTTTCGTGTGTATTTACTATAGTGAGTGTTCTAAAACCATATTAAGCCTCAATTATACTAAATCTCTCTTGAACAATGAATCTAAGAGGTCTAACCCTATGTTCGGCCTATAAATGCTTCTTCTAAGATTTGAAGGTGTATATATTAATCACTAAATGAATAAAATCTTAAGACTTATTTTTAATTATGGAGGAACCATTAAACCAAGCAGGTTAACCTAATTCATGGTTTAAACTAAAGAGTCACACCTTGCTAAAAGTTCATGTAATTAAAATTGAACAAAAAAAAACTAGTTAGCTAAACAAATTTTCTTTCAATTTTTTTCTTTTTATTTTTCTTTTTTTTACTCAATCTTTTTTGTCCAAACTACTTATATTAAAAATATAATTTTCACGTATGAATCTTAAAAGGATTATTAAGAAAACATGAAATGTTATTGTCTTACTTTATGTTAGCAACCTATTAAGACTCCATGCAAATACATGCATATACATATATATGTGTATATATGATTATCTCATAAATTTTTTAATTCCTACATTTTTTTTTAATTATTTTTGCTTTATGTCTATGTATAAAAATATTCATTTTGAAAGAAAAGTTTGTATTCCTTGTTTGTGGCCCTCATTTTTAGTTATGATTATGCATTAGAAGATTAAAAATATATATTTAACAATTATGATAATATAATGTGTACCCTTATATAAAAAAATCAACCAATTCCATGTAACTTTATCAATAAGATAACTATGTCTTAATAATTACTATTGAAAAAAGGAAAAACATGTTTGATATGCCTCCTTAAGTCATAAGTGAATCAAATATGAATTATTATCTTTTTTTGTGTTTTTTAATAAGTGCTTTAGAAGATTGCAAATTTTTAATTTGCTCCTACCACTCTAAAGGTTACAAAGTAACACAATACTTCACTTAAGAGGACATTCTTCAACATAAGCAATAAAGATTAACAATTAGGGTTAAGATTAAGCATTTTGATTAGTGGTCCATGGCAATAGAGTCACAATCATAAGCGCAACAACAACAACAGAGCAACAATTTGGGCGTGATGCAAGGTTAAGTAAGCCAACATTTGTTAGGATGGACCAACTAAAGACTGAGACTAGTAATGACATCTTAACTGTCAATGTCATCAATTCTAACACTGTCCATTGGAAGTATCAATCGATATCCTAACACCCTTGCTAGACAAGCCTAATTGAGTGCCTTATTATTGAGAAAATGTTTCTTATTAATATTATTAGGAATCTCATTTTTCATATGTTTTTCACCAAAACTATATGAAAATTTTTTTGTAGGTCTTATGCCAAATTCTCTTACCATTTTCTAACACTTTTCTTTACATAATTAATGTATGTTGAATACACCAAAATTATTTAAAATTATTCAATTAATAAGTTTATAATTAGAGTAAGTAAAAGTCAAATCTATAAATATTAAGTTTTAATTAATCAGTTAATTAATAATTTTGTTCCTATTGAGTTTATGTAAATATAAGTAAAAGAGTAAAAGAGAAGGAATTTCATTTTAATTAAATTAATAAAAAATAAAATAAAAAACTAATTGCAAATAAAATCAATAAATGAATACACCTTCAGCAATAAAGATATTTACACCATTAGATTTACACATTGATCATTAGAATTAAAAATCATCAATTTTTTAATTGAATATTTAGCCTAGAATAATGATAAGTTTTATTATTCTAAATTTTTTCTTAATTCATTGTTAATTAAGACAAGTTTTTCAATTAATCTCTTCTCAGTTGAAAAACATAAAACAAGATTTTTAGATATAATTTATTAATATTATTAAGATAAAAGAAAGATAGCTAAATCTAAATAACAAATTTACAAGCTAATTTACTTAAATTTAAATCATGTTATTCATAGAAATTAGACAAAAACTTGACTATAATTATAAATTTCTATTTGCTACTTAGCATTAGAATTATCAAATAATTACAAACTTGACCTTTAAACTAGTATTAAATCATAGAGTATAATTGTCTAATATGCATATTAAAAATAAAAATCAATAAATCTCATAATACTTTCTCCAATGACTTAAATCCTTATAATTGAAAATAAAAATATAGCCTTACATATCATAAATATATGCATAAGAAAGAAAAAAAAGAAAGGTTTGTGTATATCTTTATTTTTGGTACCCTAACATGTCTATTTATAACTAAAAGGGATGCAAAAATAATGCAAAGAGAGTTGAACACTTTATCTTTATAACTGACTTAATTGGAGAATAACTCATAATTGAATTAAAATAGTTTTGATTAGCCTACAAGTTAGATTGAGAACACCAATTTATGGCCCAATTTTGCTTGGATCTATACAAATAAGTCATTTGAAAAAGATTAAGATGTCTATTTTAATTCTCATGAAAACCTTAAATCCATTCAATAATGTTTAGAATGTGAAATTTCCAAAATACCATTTAATAGTCATTTTTGATTAAAATTACAACTTTATGCTTCTAAATTACTCCAATCTATTTAGGCTTTTAAAATATAAAATCAACTCTAATAAGTACATTTAAGAAGAAAATACATTAAAAAGTTAAATATAAAAGAATAAATATAATGCATATAATATACTTATTAAGTTTCCCAATACTTAAATTTTGCTAGTCCTTGAGCAAAATAAAACAAAATAAAGTAAAACAAATTCTAACTCATTTTTCTAGGAATAACAATTGCATTTAATATATGAAATAACCTCATAAACCCCTAAGTCAACTTGAATGGATAAGTTATGTCTCTTTAGGGTTTGTAGAAAATATACCCAAAAAAGGCTTCATGAATTTAATGTATACAACGCATAAAATAAAAAAAAAAACACCAACTAGTAATTAAGTTCTTAAGATCTCTAAAATATGAATCTTAACTTGGAAAGCATGTCAATCATGCTTTGACTATTACTTGTGTATGCACATATACTTCTAAATAAGTTTATGTAAATCCATGGTCAATATAATTGCAGCAACATATAACTAGCAAATACCCTTATCTTATCATAACAAAAATAAGAAACTAAGATTTTTCTTTTTATTTTTCTTTTATTTAGAGGTTACAATACTTTCAACTAAACACTTACTTGCTTTTTTATGCAAATACTAACACTTAGAGTGCTTTGTATACTTATATTTCAAGCCACCTTTTGATATGAAAATCAAAATTTGTAATGAACACCCCAATTACCAAAATGATGAGATCTAAGCAAGAGTCGATGCATAGAAGGCTTCTAAGGATATATTTAGCATTCATAAAGGACTAATGACATATTTAAGGGCTAAAAAGATGAAAGAAATACTAAATGGGTTGATTAAGTATATTTGGACCAACAAAATAACAAATGGCATGAATTCAAGTTCAAAAGAGGACTAAGGCTCTATTAATATAATTAGAGTGTTTAATGGGTTAGAGTTAAGTAATAAAATTCAATTTTAAGTAAGAGTTTGTTATAAAATAAAAGTGTTCCTATATTTTAAAAGTATATCATTGTTTCTACTTTTAAGGTTTTAGGGTTGTTATACTAGCCTATAAATAGGCTTGATTTCATTATTAAAGGGTATATGATTATTTGAATTAAAAAATGAGAATTTTCTCCTTCAATTCTTTTAAGAACTAAAGAACTTAACAAGAACTAATTCTTTTTGTGGAATTTAACTTGATTTATTACTCCCAAATTTGTTCTTTTCTAAAGTGTGGCATCATATCCTTCTTTATACCTTAGGTTCATGTTCTTTTAAACATTGGGTCTAAAGTTAACATGATTGAAATCTAATTTAACTTTCTTGGATTTTTGTTTAATTCCTTGTGTGTATTGCATCCTTAAGTCACACCTTTTGAGGTTCATATCTATTGGTATTAGAGTTTGGTTCTAAATCAGGTTTACTTATCTAAATTTCAATTGCTCTTTTATTCTTCTTCTTGACAACATGTTACACCTTTTTACTCCTTGAATTTTCAAAACCCTATTTTATCTTTTCTTCTTAGTTGCACTCTATGCACTCTTTGTTGTTTAAATCCATTCACCCTAATTTAGCTTTTCTTTTATTTAAATTCGTGCAACCAAAAAAAAAAAAAACAAGAAAGAACAAAAAGCAAAGTAAAAGAAAACAAAGAAAGTAAAAAAGAAGAAAGGAAACTAGAGAAGTAAATCATGTTTGATTAAGTTAAAGGGAGATAAAGGCTCTATTTCCTTCTTAATTAGATATCCTGCAATATAAAGAACCCTAAATTAAAGGAGTAAATCTTATTACTTTTTAATTCCTATAAGGATTCAAATTTAATTATTCTCTTTTTGTGTATTGTAATTTAATCTTTTTTTTTTCTAACTTACAACTTTATTTATTATGCTTTTCCTAAATTTCTTTGATTTTGATGTTGTAATTAATTAGTTACAAAGTGACCTTGATTAAAGTTATTTACTTCAATAAAAAATTGAGAGAGAAAATTTGAGTGGTAAAAGGTAGAAGTGTAAACACATATTGAGAAAAAGTCTCAAAGAATGTAAACATGAGGGTGAGTAACACCATTTTGAGTGAAATACGTAAGAGAGTGTTTTATGAGGTATCCTAACCATTTTGTGCATAATTAACACTATGCCTTTTGAAGATGAAGGTAAAGTTAAGAAGGAAGGTAGTGATACATCATTCATGATCAAAGTTATACAATAATAATTTAAGTGCATGAACATTAGATGATAAATGTGATGATCTAGCTACTTTGGTTATTATTGCCAATAATAAAAATGGTCAAATAGATTTTTAAAGGTGAGACACCTATAATCGTGATTTTGATAGCATTAAAATGAAAATTCCTCCACTCCAAGGGAAAAATGATCTAAAAACCTATCTAGAATGAGAGAAGAAGGTTAAGTTAGCTTTTAATTGTCATAATTACTCTAAAGAGAAAAAGGTATAACTTACTACCATTGAGTTTATTGATTAAAAGGTAGAATTCACTACCATTGAGTTTATTGATTATCTTATTATTTAGTGGGAGCATCATATTTTGACTAAAAGAAGGAATCATGAGAGGCTTATTGATACATGAAAGGAGATAAAGGCTATCATGAGGAGGAGATTTATCCTTAATCACTATTATAGAGATTTGTACCATAGGCAGCAAGGGCTTATTCAAAGCACCAAAAGTGTGGAGGACTACTCTAAGGAGATGGAAATTACCATGATTTGAGCTAATGTAAAGGGGGATAAAGAAGCAACCATGACTTGGTTCTTACAAGAGCTGAATAGAGACATCACCAACATAGTTGAATTGCAGCATTATGTGGAGTTAAAGGATATGGTACACTTGGTAATGAAAGTTAAAAGGCAACTTAAATGGAAGGGTTCTACATGGTTTAAACAAAATTAAAGTTCTATTTCATCTTAGAAGCAGAATTAGAGTAAAAAGGAAGAGAGGGCTAATTAAAAGCCTAAAGTGAAATCATATAAGAATAAGGAAATGAGTCCTAATACAGAGAAATGTAATTTTAATTCCTAACTTAATAAAAATAAAGATGTTAAATATTTTAAGTGTTTAGAAATAGGATATATTGCATCTCAATGTTCAAATAAGTGTAACATAATGTTGCAAGGTAATAGTGATATTGAAACCAAAAGTGAGTTTGATGATAACTTTATACAACCATTTGAGGATGAAAGTGATGAAGAGGAATACCTAGTTGAGGGAGATGTGTTGGTGGCTAGACAAGTATTAAGCACACAAACTAATAAAGATGATGAAGTGTAAAGATAAGGTATGTATCATGTTTATTAATAGAGATAGTTATGCAAATGTAGTTAACACTACTTTGATTGAAAAGCTTAATTTATTTACCATAAAGTGTCCTAGGCCATATAAACTTCAATGGTTAAATAAACGTGGTGAAATTAAGGTAAATAAGTACGTGTTAGTATTGTTTATTATTAGAAAATATACTAATGAGGTCTTATGTGATGTTGCACCCATACAAGCTAGACATATTTTATTGGGAAGACTATGGCAATAAGATTAGCGTGTAATGCATGATGGGTTTAAGAATAGATACTCTTTTATAATAAATAATAAATTTGCTACTTTTATACCTTTGACACCTCAATAAATTTATAAATATTAATTAAGGATTGAAAAAAGGAATGAGAGGGAAAAAGCAGTTGAGGCCAAGAGGAGAAATAAAGGAAAGAAATAAAAGATAAAAGATAAGACCGAAAGAAAAGAAGGAAGAGGGCAAGAGAAAAAAATTAAGAGTTAATATGTAAAAGAGAGTGATGTTAAGAGAACTTTCTATTTAAAGTAAGTAATGATTGTAATTTTATACAAAAAGGGTCATTTTAGTACTGATGAGTTTAACCCATTTTTTCCAAGTGATTTGTCACCTTTAAGGGGAATAGAACATTAGATTCACTTCATCTCATGCCATAAATTGACAATACCAACAGCATGGCTGAATTATTCATTAAAGGAGTATTACGCTTACATGACATGCCTTGGAGCATTATTTTAGTTTGAGATGCAGAGTTTTTAAACTACTTTTGTAAGACTTTATAAGGTAAGTTAGGTACTAAAGTAGGGTTTCCAACTACTTGTCATTCATAAATAGATGGCAAACCAAGGTTGTTAGTTAAACTCTTTCTACTTTCTTGCATGATATCATTCGAATGAGTTTGAAAATGTAAGAAAATTGTTTGTCGTATATAAAGTTTGCATATAATAGAAATGTTCATTTTACTACTAGTTACTCTCTATGTGAAATTGTGTATGGTTTAATCCTTTAACTCCTTTAAATTTGATACTTTTCTTATTGATGAGTATGCTCATTTAAATGGTGAACATAAGGCTAAAATGGTGAAGAAGTTACATGAAAGGGTGTAACAACAAATTGCAAAACAAATTAACCAATATGCATCTCATGCCAACAAAGGGTGAAAGAAAATGATATTTGAACCTGGTGATTGGGTTTGGGTGTGTATATGCAAAGAAACATTCTCAACTCAAAGTTGCTCAAAACTATAGTTTAAAGGAGATGGTCCATTTCAAGTAGTAGTACAAATTAATGATAATGTTTATAAGTTAGATCTTTTCGATGAGTATAATATGAGTGTAACATTTAATATTTTTGTTCTTTCTTTTTTTGATGCAAGTGATGATTTGAGAATAAGTCCTTTTAAGAAAAGAGAAAGTGATGGGATCCATGTAGGAGTTGATTCATAGAAAACTTCTAAGGATCTATTAAGCATTTATGAAAAAAGTAATAAATGGGCTAATTAAGGATATTTGTGTTAACTAAGTAACAAATAGCATGAATTCAACCTTGAAAGAGGACCAAGGCTTCATTAATATGATTAGAGTGCTTAATATGCTAGGGTTACATAATAAAATTCATTCCTAAGCAATAGTTTGTTATAACATAAAAGTGTTCTTATATTTTAGAAGCATATCATTTTCTTTACTTTTATAGTTTTAACGTTGTTATATCAACCTATAAATAGAATTGATTTCATTGTTAAAGGGTAGACAATTATGTGAATTAAAAGTGAGATTTTGTTTCCTTCGATTCTTTTAAAAACTAAAAAATTTATCAAGAACTAACTTTTCTTGTAATGTTAAACCCGATTGATCACTCTCAAATTCGTTCTTTTTTGGAGTGTGGCATTTATATCATTCTTTATACCTTAGTTTTATGTTCCTTTAAACATTAAGTTAAGGTTGCATGATTGAAATTTAATTTAACTTTTTTGGATTCTTGTTTGATTCCTTGTATGTATTAAGCCCTTAAACCATATGTTTGGAGTTCACATCACCATGTAACTTAAAATCTTGGAATAAATTATTTTAACAAACTTTTGACCTTTTTTTTATTCTTTATTCCTTTTCTTTATTTCTTCTTTTGTTTCTTGTTCTTTTATCTACTTAAACTTTCAACCTTTAAGAAGTTATCAAAAATTAAACATCACATGAACAACCATTTCAAATCACAAACCTATACAAACCTCTCCAAAAAGCGTACATATCAACACTTATAATAGCTAAAACCCTCTTAACTCATTCCATAAGACCTTGTCAAAATTCAAATGATTCAATAAGAAAGAAATATGTCATTCATTTACATTAACAAGCAATTACCAAAAAAAAATAAATTATGAAACTAAACAATGAATTCAAAACAACTCAATCAAGTATAATTTTCTTTTTAAATTAAGAAAAAAGACCAAACAAAAATAAACAAAACAAATTTATTCCACCTCTACCCTTAAACCATATAATGTCCCAATGTAAGAATTAAATGTAAAGAAGAATAAAGAAAAAAAATCATAAAATCATAAATGAAAACAAAAATAAAGATGAAAGGAAAGAAAAAATCAAATTTGATTCTTGGGTTGCATCTTAGGTAGTGTATTTGTTTAATGTCATTAGCTTGACTCTAAAGCATGTCGTGAAGTATAAATAAGGTCTTTTAACTCCATCTCTTCTACAATATACACTTAGAACCCTTCATAATTAGGTTTTAATTTTTGGCCAGTCACTTTAAACACTTTATTTATTACTACACTTTGAATCTCAATTACACCATAAGGAAAGACATTAATAACAATAAAAGGGCCAATCAAATGAGAGCACAACTTATATGAAAACAACTTTAGTCTTGAATGGCAGAGAAGAACTTTTTAATTAACATCAAAATTCTTCCTATGGATCATTTTTTCATAAAGGACTTTTGTTCTTTCATTATAAATCCTAAAGCTCTCATAAGTATTATTGTGAATTTCCTCAAGTTCTTGCCATTACAATTTCTTATGTTCACCTACCTTATCATTATATCACATTCTTTCATAGCCTAGTATGTTATGTGTCATAGTTCAACAAAAAGATGACATAGCTTGGCAAACACTAACCAATCGAATGACATGTCAATAGGTGTCTTGTAAGTTATACGATAAGCCCATAATGCATCAACAAGTTGTATGCTCTAATTCTTTCTATTTGGATTCACCATCTTCTTAAAGGTACTATTAATTTTTTGATGGGACACCTTTGCTTGTCCACTTGGTTACATATAATATGCAGTTGAAATCTTATAAGTAACATGACATTTTCTTAACAAAGTCACCACTATTAGGTTGTATAAATGTGTGTTTATATCACTTATTGCCCTAAAATTCACCTTAAGTGTATGGGACATTCAAGTAGTAAAGTATATATGAGTCCAAGTATCGATTTTATGAGGAGGAAACTTAAGTATCAAATTATGCAAATTTCCTATATTATTTAGATAAACCAAATGAAAGGGGATTAATCTAACTACAAAATTAAAAATCAATTTTAAAATATAATCTAAAAATCAATAAACAAGGGGTTTAGGACTTAGATTTCATTAACTAAATACCAATAACAAACTTAACATTTGGTTTTTTAAATTTAAACTTTTTAATAACAATGATTGAATTCCTAAGGTATATAATGATCTCTTTCAAGACTTAATAACTATACTCATATTAATCTTCTATTTATTTTCATGATTATAGAAATTAACATGAGTACCTTAACATTTATGGAATTCTCAATAGTGATCACAAAAATGTGTATTTATTTCTAAACTACACAATCAAAGTTTAATGCTTTTACAAATTAGTATTAAACTTCCACATTCGCTCCATCATTTAATACCTTAAACATGCATATAATGACTAATTACTCATAGGAATGAAAATTAAAAGAAGTTTCAAATTGAATTGACTAAAATCATTCAAAACAACCAAAATACCAAGTTGTAACAGCATTCAATGACTACATACTTACCCTAGAATAAAAGTTTTAGCTATTCATGTTTCATTAGAACAAATGAGTAAATAAT
Organism: Bruguiera sexangula; assembly: GCA_020141445.1. Lineage (NCBI taxonomy): Eukaryota > Viridiplantae > Streptophyta > Magnoliopsida > Malpighiales > Rhizophoraceae > Bruguiera > Bruguiera sexangula. Next base: position 3,568,321 of record JAHLGP010000249.1, read on the forward strand.
TAAATGTTAACAAAACATCCTAAAGCAAATTAGTAAATATTAGGGAAAAAGATACAAAAGAAAGAAGGTTGGTAGTCTTTGAGTCTTGTATGTTCATCTCTTGTCTTCGCTACTTTTGAATCCTCTACTTGTTTCATCTTACATCTCCACCATATGGAACCCTTTTTCTCATTGTGATATTTTCCTTTTAATATATATCTTTCTCAAACCCTAATTTTGCCAGCACATATTTCCCATAAAAGTAGCTCTAATTCCTATTTTTTAGGATTTCTAATGTAATTTGAATTTCTATCCAGATTCACACCACTGACTTATAGTTAATTTTTTAATATCAAAACAACAGAATTTCAAGTTCAGCTCTTTATAGCCTTATGTGTTAGCTTTCTTAAAAGTTAAAGAATGCTCCAATCTAAAGTCTATGGCTTCAATTATGGCCTAAAACCTAAATAGTGTCCAAATTGCCAAAATGAGAATTCTTGCCAAAATATGAAAGGCTTCCTAGTTCATAGCCTTCATTTCCTTAACTCCATTTAAAGTCCAATTCATGACTTAAACCTACAAAATAATAAAATATCAAAAACTAGATAAATGCACTTAAAACCCAAAATATTAAGACTAATTAACCTAAGAACTAAAAAAAAAATACTCAAATTATTACACAAAATGTGTGAAACTATTCCATATATCAATCACTAATCAAAGCTCTTTGTGTTCCAAACCTAACCAAAATGTTGTGAGACTTGATAAAATCTGCAATTACTTTAGAATCATCAATCTTAGTGGAGCTTTCACCCACTTGGAAATATAATCAACAACAAGAAGAATATAAATATTACCAAAAGAAGAAGGAAAAGGTTGCATGAAATCAATGCCCTAAACATAAAAAGTTTCACAAACTAGTATGGGGATTTATGGTTTTGATCCCTAAGAGCTAAGTTACACGTTCTTTGACAATGTTCACAAGTCTTACAAAACATGTAAGAATCATGAAATATTTATGGCCAAAAGAACACACTTAAGTATTTTTCTCATTATTCTTTTTGATACAAAATGTCCTCCACAAATATAAAAATGATAAAAGGTAAGAATATAATATAACACAGTTTTAGATACACACCTTTTTATCACTTGATTGAAGTACTGCTTCCACAAGTATGGCTCATCCTATACATAGTATTTTGCATCACTTTTAATCTTTTGCTTTTGAGCTTTCAACCTCAAATGACCATGTAACTGATAATATATGCATACCAAAGGACATTTACCTCAATTCCAAGCAATTGTTCATCCAAAAAGAGTTTTTGTAAGGGAAATTCATCGTCTTCCTTAACCACATAGCTTAAATAATCCATAAATAGGTTCTTTAGGTCTTTCTTATATTTAATCTCCAAATCAAACGCTTGTAGTAGAAGAATCCATTAAATCAACCTTGGCTTGACATTTTTCTTTGAAAACAAGTACCTTAAAGGTATATGATGAATAAATAATCACATTAAAGCCAAGTAAATATGAATGAAATTTTTTTAAAGCAAACACAACAACTAAAAGTTCTTTTTTAGTAATAGAGTAATTTCACTAAGCATTATTCAAGGTCCTTGAACCATAGTAGATAAGGTAAGTAGCTTTGCTAGTTCTTTGCCCCAAAATAGCTCTTATAGTATAATTACTTGCATGACATATGATCTTGAATGAAAGACTCTAATTTGGATGTTAAATCACCAAAGCCAAAGTCAATAGCTTTTTTAGCTTGTAAAATGCTTCCTTACATGCATCATCAAAGTCAAAAGTCACATCTTTTTGTAATAATTTATATAAGGGCAATACAATTTTTTAGAAGTCTTTAATAAATCTCCCATAAAAACCTACATGACTAAGAAAAGAACAAACTTGTCATAAAGATGGAACAAGATCTCTTTTAGCTTTGTCAACTTCAATTCCCTTAGATGAAATAACTTATCCTAAAACTATGCCTTGTTTTACCATGAAGTGACATTTTTTTGACTTTAAAATAAGGTTAGTGTTTATGCATCTTTTAAGTATAAGTGTAAGATTATCTAAACATGCATTAAAAGAGTCTTCATAAATAATAAAATCATCCATAAAAACTTCAATCATTCTTGCAATATAATTAGAGAATGTAATAACCATACACCTTTAAAATATGGCCAAAACATTGCAAAGTCCAAAAGACATGCATTGATAGACAAAGGTAGAGTTATTTGCAATGATCACCAATAAAGTTTCTCCATCTCCAAAGAAAGCATACTTAAGATACTCTATTAATAACTTCAATTATAGTATAGGTGCTATATAATAGAGTGTAGAAGTTTGTTGTAAGAAACATGTAATCCAATATAAGATACATTATACATTGTTGGAATAAGATATAATGAATATAATATCATTATTATGTCCTTTGTGCTTTCACACAAAATTAGTTCTCTATTTAATTTCTTGCCTTTTCAAGGTATTGATTGAGGACTACTTCCAACTCATTTTTTCGTTGAACTCAAAAACTTGATGTACTAAAAAATCTAAAATATTAATAGAAAAAACTAAATGCACATCACTAAGATACCTTATGGCCTCAAAGATGTTGAATCAAATGATTTCACCATCAAATTCCATGGTGAGTGTACCATCATGAACATTTATCTTTGTCCTTAATATTTTCAAGAAAGGTCTTCCTAACAAAATTAGGGCAACATTGAGGTAATTGTTATTTTTCATGTCAAGAATGTAGAAATTTGTTAGGAAGTCAAACTCATTAACTTGTATGAGAACATTTTTTCAAACTCATTAACTTGTATAAGAACATTTTTAACAACTCCCTCAATATAGGCATTAAATCGATTAACAAGTTGTTTAATCATTTAGTTACATTTAAAGGAGTTAGATTTAAAGAAATATAAATAGAATGTTGTATAACATTAATTAATATTTTTAAATCCAGTATGGCTCTTTCAAATCTAACATTGCCTATTATGTAAGGGATAGTGAATATGCTAGGGTTTTTGCCTTTAAGGGGAAGTTTTTTTTTTTTTTTGAATTATAGTCAAGACATTATTCCTCACATTTACCTTTTCATCACCTTTAATCTTTCTTTTGGAGGTGCACAAGTTTATTGTTAATTAAGACAAGTTTTTCTATTAATATGTTATCAATTAAACTACCTTAAACAAACTCTCTAAATATAATTTATTGATAACACTAAAATAAAAAGATAGTCAAATTTAAACAATAAATTAAAAAAACTAATATGTTTGATTTTACACTATATTCTTTATAGAAATTAAATAAAGACTCAACCATAATTATCAATTTCTTTTGCAATTTAGCACTAAAATTATCAAACAATTGCAGACTTGAATTTTAAACTGGCATTAAATTATAAAGTATAATTATCTAATATGCATCATAATAATCAAACATTATAATCATAAATAATAATTAGAATAAAAGAACATAAGAATTAAAAGTAAAGAATCATATTAGAAATAAAAACTAATAAATATACCAACGCTTCCTTCAATGACTTTAATTCTTATAACTAAAAATAAAATCCTAATTTTTCATATCATAGGTATATGCACAAGAAAGAAAGAAGAAAGATGTCTGTGCGCATCTCCATTTTTGTTATCCTATCATGTCTATTTATAATTCTAAGGGAAAACAAAAATAACTTAGATAACTAGACACTTCCCCTTTATAATTAACTAAGTTAATTAAAGGAAAACTCCTAATTGAATTAGAATAACTTTAACTAGCCTATAAATTGGATTAAGGACACCCATTCATGGCCCAATTCTACCTAGATCTATACAAATAAGCTTATTTTGGAAAAGTCAAGATGTTTAATTTAATTCTTATAAAGGCCCTAAATCCATTTAATAATATTTAGAATATAAAATTCTGAAAATACTTTCCAATGGTCAGATTTGGTCAAAATTACATCTTTAAACTTTCAAATTGTTCTAATTTATTTATGCTTCTCCTAAAACATAAAATCAACTCCAATAAGTACATTTAAAAAGAAAATTCACTAAAAAGGTTCAATATAAAAGAATAGATGCAATGCACATAACATACATATTAATAATAATCCCTAAATAAGAGAATATTACCTTTCATCCCCTTTCTTTTCAATACTTTTCTTTCTCATCCCTTTTCTAATAATCTAAATAGAGTGTTAGGCCTTTTCAAACCATTATACCTATATTGTGCTTTTAGAGAATCTATTGAAGTGATTATATTTTTAGGTCTTTAGAAAACTACTATGTAAACTCTTTTTATGATGTAATGAAATCCTAATAAATAATTTAACATACAACCAAGTTGTAAGAATATGTAACACATCTTTTAAGGATGAGCCAAGATTATAATTTTATTAATAGTGAATAATGGTTGTTATAACAACACAAGATATTAAAATAATAGTTCATCATTAGTAACAAAATAGATATATAAGTACCAAGTATTATTTTTGTTATCTAAATGAAGAAAAATAAAAGCAAAAGAACACAAATAATGAAGCTTAGATTCTTTTAATCCAAATTGTCATTCTCATTCATTTAGTATTGCAAAATACTAGATGTTAGTTCTTCTTAATGATTCATGTATATATGTGTATAAAAACTACATATGAATTTATAGTTCAATCAATTAGTTTATTTTCATTTTTATGTGAAGAATTGAAAAAAAAAAAAAATTCTTTGCAAACAAGAAATTCATAATTAAAATTAAACTACCTTGCACAAAATTATTTATGATACTTATATTGCTTATAAATTTGAAAAATATTAAAATAATTAAAACTATAAACATAATATTGCAAAAAAAAAAGTTGAAAAATATTTTATAATCTAAATTTAAAAGCTATAATACTAACAAAAGAAATGGATGCACATATATGCAATGAAGATAAACCAATGACTATTCATCAATACTAATTAAGTTGGTAGTATGAATAAATTTTTTAATATATATACACAAGCAAAAATAGAAAAAAAATTAAACAATAAAAAATTAAAGCTTAATGGTATTCATAAGAGAACTTTATAAACAAAATGTTAATTCAAATATATTCATAATATGAATACCTTTAACTATGACTGACTTAAGTCACCATGCACATAATATCATTGTAGTATCTATTTGAGCTACAATGATAGAAATACATATAAATTGTTTTCTTAATTGTTAGAGAAATAAAATTAAAGAAATGATCATAGGATGACTAACAATGCAAACTTATGATGTTCATCAAATTAATAAAATTAACTAAAGTCAGAACACTTAACTTATTGTATATTGTAAAACATCACTTATGCTAACACATTGTAACACACAAACCCTACACCCTTTAATTGTTAGGCATAAGAAACTACAATTTTCAAATTATAAATAAAAATTAAAATTGCATTTATATGTTGGATCCTTGTATGAATCATTTGATTAATTCTCCTTTGTAATTTCATCAAAAGTCAAATGTGCTTGGTCTTGAACAAGAGAGTAATTTGACTCTTATGAGGCCCATATAGGGTTAATCTCAAAATAAAGAGGTTTGTCTCTAGTGAGGATCATAAAGGCTTTATTTTGAAAAAGAGTGGTTTGTTTTTAGTGAGGGCTATAGAGGTTTGATTTTGACTAAGGGAATTTCAATCTTATAATGGTCGTAGGGCTTGATCTCGAGCAAAGATTAAGTGTTTTGACTTCCTTATGTGGACTTCAAGCTTGATCACACAAGTTTCGATTTATTGGATGGAAAGAATTCAAGAAAAATTTGTTCTTTAGAGTTATGTTTGAAATGCTTATGGATTTTAGAAGGATATGCATTTAGGAGGTTGATTTTGGATGGATCTTAAGTTCATTAGTACTAAGGCTTCTAATTTAAAGGATTCATATCAATGGCAAATAAAAAGCACTCCTTTATGCACTAATTTGGATTTAAAAATTGATAAGAGATACGCAAGCTCAAACTTAAAGTTTAAAGAAAGAAAGGAATGGTCTTTAAGAAAAGTAGCGAGAGAGAGAGAGAGAGAGAGAGAGAGAGAGAGAGAGAGAAGAGTGCCAATGTATGAAGACTTCGAGAAAGGGAGATAGCTAATTTGTGAAAGATACAAAACAATTTGCTTATCTTTCTTTTCCTTTTTGTCTTCTCTCACTCTTGGATAATGATCCAAACACCAAATGCAAGGCATATATACACAAATATTCAAGGAAAAAAGATAAGAGAATTCTTGCTCCACCTTTCAACAATGTATTTAGTAACCATCTTCCTACTACATCATATATTATAAACAAATAAGTTTGTCTTCTAACTTGATCATGTGCCATCAACCAAGTAGATTCATCTTTCATCTTTATCATTTATCATCAACAAAAAAACAAGTTGTTTCTTTTTTTTTTCTTTTTCTTTCTTGTTTACAAATGCCCTAACTCTAAGGCTTAGTGAGTCAAAACTTTGGGACATGATTCGAATTGTGACTTGAAGTCTAGTTCAAAATATCTTACAAACATAGAATTTGAAGGATTGCTAAGGATGGTTTAGTAAACATTAAACTTAAAAGACAACTAAGAATGATCTAGCTAACATAAAACTTAAAGCCTTATTAAGGATGATCCAACAAACGTTGAACTTGAAGGCTTATTAAGAATGATCCACTAAATAAATTAGAGAAAACGGTATGAACCAGATTAAATTGCTAACCCAAAAATTGTTGAATCAGTCAAGTCAAAGTTAAATGGGTTGTTCATTATAAAATTCTTTGGTTGGTCCATCTTTAATATAGCTCATTAACGAGGTTTATAAGGATAGAAAAAGGTTTAAAATATATGTGATTGTAGATAAGGATTGGTCATTAATTTATAGTTATAACCTTATCCATCCTTGAGTTGTATTATTAATATGGGATTAAAGACACATAAAAGTTTTGCCCTTTTCTCCCATATTGCTTACAAACAAAATGAGAGATTAAACTATTGTTATAAAACAAAGGCCTCCTTTAGAAGCATCCAACCACTTGGGGCCCTTCCTTACTAATGTTCAAGCTTGCTTAAAGGGCTATTAGGTATGGCATAGGCTCAACCTAACTTGGGTATGGCCTATGTATGGCCTTGCTTCATTATGGCCTAGGCTTGCCCATGCTTAAGGCCTAAGGCTTGGCCTTGTTAAGGTGTAGGCTTACCAAGCCTTCAAGGTAAATTTCAATATTTAAAGGATAAATGTGCTCAAAAAAAATAAAAATAAAAATATAATAAACATTAAATTGCTAGTTCAACTGTTAACTTATGGTTGTACCAATGACCTATTTACCCAATTTCTTTTTTAGTTCAAGTGTCAATTTGGGTTTAAAAACTATAATTGCAAGAGTCAAAAAAGGTAGATGGTCGATGTGTATTGTGAAAGCTAAGGTTGTACCATGTATTGCAACTATCACTAAGTACATAATACATGTCTTTTCTCTTTATTGTAAAGAGTTTTTTTTATGTAGTTTTTTATTTCTCTCCTTTTTTCTCTCTTGTCTTTTGGTGGCTAGTGCTAATCAAAGATTAGCTTTGGTCCTTTCTTATGTTGGCCAATCATGTAAGACCCAAAACAAAGATCTAAATCCAGAGGGTCATTGTCTACCACATTGGCAACATTGCTGCTAATGGACCTTGCTTATTGATCAATGTCATTGGGGCAAAATGGAAAGAGAGGAAGAGTTATTAAAGTAATCTAAAAAAAAAAAAAGGAACTTTAAAAATAATGGGAAAGTTCCCCTTTTGATTCCTTAAGAAGGCAGGCATAATCCATTTCCACCTAGCATAAAGTTCCCTTATAGTTGGAAAAAACCATAAGGATTAGATCATTATTAAGTCTTTGAGTCCTATATGATAAGCAGTGAAACCTTAATGCCTAATACATCAAATGCATCATGCTATGATACTAATATTGGTTGGAGTGCCATTAAGGGATAAATGTAGTGACTATGGTTGAATTGAGATCATTAGTAGCATTCAAAGGAGAATCAATGTTAGTGAGATCAATAACAAGGATAATGGCAGTAGTGGGAACAAAAGGTGTTATGAAAATGATAACTTTTATGTTGATTTCTCCCTATACTTTTAGTTTTGAAACCAAAGTATACACTCTCTAGCTTAACAACTTTATACTACTATAATTGTGATGTAATTTAGGAGATTTGTCATGCACTGGAATATATGTCTTCAAGGTTTTGATAAAATCTTCGTTAAGGTTGTTTAACTTAATGGATATCCTTCTTTATAGCTAAGCAATGTATTATGACCTTGAGGTCAGGTCTAAGCATTTTCTTGTAACTCTATGCAAATAAATTATTATATTAACTCAATATATGGATGTATTTGTGTTCTTCTTACAACGTGAGCAAGACACTCGTGAAGGTAGTTTAATGGTCCTCTAAGAGCCAATCATAATTTCTTTTAGTTCATTTATGGTGACTTGGCCTTTATTTTCCAATGTCATTGATGCATTCTGCAAGAAGTATACTCATTATGTTCATACTTGTAAAATCATACCCTACTTGAGTTGAAAGCTTATACATGTGAGGATCAAACCCTTCATTAATTCTTTTTTATGAAAGTAAGTCATATTTGATTCCCTCTTGAGTAGCATTACAAAGCCCTTCAATGGTTTAGAGGGTTTAATTAATTTTCAGTAATGCTAAAAAATGTGTTACTTTTAAAATGTGAAGGTCTTCTAGTTTAAATCCACCATATTACTCTTTTTATTTAAGATCAATATAGTGAGAGAAAGGAGGTAGCCCATCTTGCCCCTATGATTTTTGCATATAGTGTAGGACTGAAATAAGATCCGAAGATAAGGCAATCTCCTTTGCTTATAAAAGGATTTTTGCAATAGGCATTTAAGTAAAGATTGTTAAGGGAGTCTTTTATGGCTTCACTCCTTTTTAAAATGCCCTAAGTCAATGGAATCTTCTAGCAGATACCTTCAAGATTGTCTATGTTTGAGTAGAAAACTACATCTACTAAGCGTAACTCAACCTCAGTGGATGGCTTCAAGTCAACGTTAAACTTTTGCACATTATTTTTGTAATATTTTAAGGAGACTTAAGAGTACAAATTTATTTCCATGGATGTAATGATAGCTTAATAGCATTTTGTATAGGGTGCATGCATTGATTACATGAAATAGAGCGCTAAAGGAAAGGTCACTAATAATGAGGTTGAGGTAAATCATGCCTATTAGTTGTTATCATCCTTGATTGAAGTCTTAAATCATTAAGTGACCCTTTGATAACTTGTCAATATTGATGTCAAGTTCTTTCATGGCAGATTTCATGATGATGTTGACTATTAAGCCATCATTAATGAGAATACAATTAATCTTTTTCTCTTTCATATATCCTAACATATAGAGCAATCTATTGTAAGGTTTTAAACCTAACAAAAGATCCACATATAAGAATGTGATCACAGAGTAACATGTGGCATAGATTTGTTCAGTCTAGTCATCTACTAGACTAGAGTTATATGGAGGAAGAGAATTGCATAAAGCTACAAAAGGTCATTATGACTTAACTTTACAAGATTTGGGAAGATTGCAACACTAAGTGTAGTCATAAGGGAAATCTCTTCCATTGTAGGCTTATTATTACTATATTATTCCTCGTTAACTTCACCTTCATTAATGGATACCACGTTGACAAAAATGATTCGCATTAGAGCAAAGAAGTCTTAAAGGAGGAAACCCATTAAGGTAATGGAGGAGGTCACCTTTGTTCCATTATGTTTTTGCCATTATTGCTTATATTTCCTCTAACTAGCTTCTTGAGTGACCCCTTCTTTGGTCAAAAGGGATGAGGTATCCTTTTGTGTTGTTTCCCCTTTTACAGAGGTGTTGGTTTTGAAAGTATCAACAAATAATGTGACCTTCAAGTGGTCACCAAGGGTTACCCTTCCTTAGCATCTTTTTGTGTTTTTGGGTCTTTAAATAGGCTTAAAAGAGCTTTATTTTTTGTTATCCCTTTGTAATTATTTTTTTAGTTTACTTATAAAGGTTGAACATCCATCATAAATTTTGTCTTCATATTTTGATGAAAAGGCCCAAACTTTAAGGTCATTAACTATAACTACATAAAGAGTTGGAATATTTGGGTTGCCACACCTTGGCATTTCAAGATATGCATAAATCTTTTTGACATCTTAGTTTATTATGAATTCAATATGGACCATCCTTTATAAAAGTTAAGGCCTTATCTCTTAGGTCTTAAAACGTAATGGGTCTTATTGATGTGGCTACTGATGTTGCTTATAATGCATTATTAGGGCCCATCCATTTTTGTTGGTAAGATGGCAAGAGCTAAAATTTTTACTTTATCCTAAAAAGATGAACCAAGTATAAGCTCAAAGCTTCTAAATCAAATGAACCGCACAACTTCTTTTGGCAAGGCATCAACCCATGACAAACTTAAAGTGACAATGGTCTTATTAGCTCTATCCATATTATGTTCATAAAAGACAATTTTGTTTTGATTCTTGAGTTTCTTAATTAACCCTTTTAAAATGAAACATTTCTCCATTGGATAACTATCTATGCAATAGTACTTGCAAAATTTTAGGTCATCAACTTGATTCTTCTTATTGCTTGTGCCTTAAGAGCTCTATAAGTTAAGCCTCTACAAGTTGGTCGAGAATATCTAGGACATCAAAGTCATAGATGGATACTTTTTCTATTCTAACTCCCATAATGTCATCATTTGTACATCTTGTTATTTTTGTTTACTTGATAAAGTAAGAGCATTTGTCATTGCTTTGGCAATAACCTTTATTAGTAAAGCATTGATAGCCATTGTCTCCTTGCTTTTACTAGACTTGTCAAATTTCTCAATCTCCTTCTTGTCCTTACATTGGTTTAATTAAAGTGGAAGTGTGCCTTGGGAAGTTTGGGCCCTTATTTCAATGTTGTGGGCTCTAGTTGCAAGCTCTTCGAATGTTTAGTGTTCGATGCCCTATAAGATGTAAAGCAACTCTTAGTGCATTTCTAGTGTGTAAACTCTTCTAATGTCTAATGGAAGTTTCAAAAAGGCAATATTTGCAGTCCAAGTTGAGTGCACACTACCTGATGATGTATTCAACAATAGGCCCACCTTTCCTTTGTTTGGTATTAGTAAGCTCCATCATGCTCACTACAAGGCAAGTATCGAAGAATCTATTAAGAAACTCATGTTAAAGTTGTTTTCAACCATCGATTAACTCTAATTCAAGATTTATAAAACAAGTGAAGACATTTCACCCAAAGATCACCATTAGTGCCAATATTGTTGAAGGTTTCAATAAAGTGGGTGATGTGTTGCTTAAGGTCACCACATTCATTGAATTGTTGGAACTTCAACAATTGGTAACCTAAGGATATGCTCATCTATTCAATCTATTTTGTATACAATTTAGTGTACATATGAGAGCCTTGATTGGTTGTAACAAAGTGCAACTAGATAATGTTTGTTATCATATCTTTTAATTGTTAGACAAATTACTAGTCTTGCCTGGTTGTCCATTTGCCACAAAAGTGTTGACTAGAACTGTCTTTAGAGTAAAACTAAGAGGATTTGGATAATCTTTGCTAGTTTTAGGATCAACATGTATTGGCTCCATTTCTTTAAGGTAGGCTATCTATCGATTCTTCTCCTTTAAAACTCTAGTCAGCATGTAAATTTTGTTTTTTACTTTTGCAATCCTTTATTCTATACTAGTTAAATTTGTCATCATAAATATGACGATATCAATGTCTTTTGGCTCTTCCTTACTTGATCTAACATAGTAAGTTAACTCTTAATGTTGTGTGGGTACTAATAGATTACCTCCAACCTTGTTTTTTATTAAGGTAGATGGTTAACTTATCCATTAAGTGAAAAAGTAAAGCAAAAGCTCCTACTTTTATATAAACTTTAGGTTCTCCATTTCAATATTTTACTATGCTTCAAACACAAGGAATCTCATCCTTCTACGAGTTTCTAGGCTAGTGTACCCTAGTAAGGTAATTAAAGCTGGTAAGAGGGTAGTCACCTTTTTGTTGACAAAGGTGGCCATATTCTTCCTTAATGCCTTAAATCTGCTCTTTTTTTTTTAAGTTCTCATTTCTCTCTTTTTTAGCCCTTTTTTTCTTTTTTTTTCTTTTTTCTTTCTTTCTTTATTTTTCATCAAGGAGAAAGAGATGAGAGGTAAAGACATCTCGTTAGGCATGCCAAAAATTTGTAATGCACAAACCCCCACCCTTTAATTGTTAGGCACAAGAAATATAATTTACAAATTACAAATGAAAATTGAAATTGTGCTTATGCAGTCAATCTTGTATGAACCTTTTATTAATTCTCCTTAGTGATTTGATCACATGTTTAGTCTTGAACAAAAGAGTAATTTGACTTTTACAAAGACCTCATAAGCTTGATTTGAAAGAAAGTGGTTTGTCTCTAGCAAGAGTTATAGAGGGTTAATCCAAAATGAGAGTGGTAAGTGCATTATATACATTATATTTATTCTTTTATATTTAACTTTTTTAGTGTATTTCTTCCTAAATGTACCTATTAGAGTTAGATTTTATATTTTAGAAGAAGTTCAGATGGATTTGAGTAATTTGGAAGCTTAAAGATGAAGTTTTGAAAAAATTTAACCACTAGAGGGTATTTTGGAAATTTTAGATTCTAAATATTATTGAATGGATATGGAGCTTTCATAAGAATTAAAATAGACATCTTGAAATTTTTAGAATAAGCTTCTTGCAAAAATCTAAAAAGAATTAAGTTATGGACCAGTGTCATTAATCTAACTTATAAGCTAATCAAAGTAATCATGATAAAGAGCTATTCTCCAAATAAGTTATGTTAGTTCTAAAGATAAAGCATCTATTTTTCTTTAGGTTATTTTCGTTGTCCTTTAAAATTATATATAGGCATGTTAAGGTACCAAAAATAGACATATATACACCTTTCTTTTCTTTCTTTATTCTACTCATGCCTATGATATGTAAGATTAGGGTTTTATTTTTAGTTATAAGGATTAAAGTTATTAGAAGAAGCAGTATGATTTTTTGGTTTTTATTTATAATTTAATTCTCTACTTTGAATTCTCATATTCTTCTATTATAATTATTATTTATGATTATATTGTTTAATTGGTACAATGTATGTTAGACAATCATACTTTATGATTTAATACTAATTTAGAATATAAGTTTATAAGTACTTAATAATTCTAATGTTAAGTAGCAAATAAAAATTAATAATTATGATCAAGGCTTTATCTAATTTCTATAGAAAACATAATCTAAAATTAAATAGATTAGCTTGTAAATTTGTTGTTTTGATTTGGTTATCTTTCTTATCTAAATGTTATCAATAAATTATATTTTGAGAGTTTGTCTTAAGTAGTTTAATTGACAAGAAATTAATTGAAAAACTTGTTTCAATTAACAATAAACTAAAGAAAGATTTAGAATAATATAATTTTTCATTATTTTAAGTTGAATATTCAATTAAAAAATTGATGATCTTCATTGTTAATAATCAATATGTGAATTCAATAGTACAAATGTTTTTATTGTTAAAAGTATGTTTATTTATTGATTTTATTTGTAATTAGTGTTCTATTATGATTTTTATTAGTTTAATTAAAACCATATTTCTCCCCTTTTGTTTTTTATTTGTGTGAATTCAATAAGATCAAAATTATTAATTAACTTATTAATCAAAACTCATTTTTTGTGAATTCAAACTTTACTCACCTTAACTACAAACTTATTAATTAAGTGATTTAAAATAATTTTAATGTATTCAACACATATCAAAAAATGGTTTGTCTTTAGTAAGGGCCATAAAGGCATGATCTCAACTAAGAAAATTTCAATCTTACAAGGGTTATAAGGCTTGATCTTGATCAAAAATGTAGTGTTTTGGCTTCCTCCTATGGACTCTAAGTTTGATTATAGAAGTTTCAACTTGTTGAGGGAAAGAATTTAGAAAAATTTTGTTCTTTAAGGTTATGTTTGAAATGCTTATGGATTTTAAAAGGAGATGAATTTGGGGGGTAGATTTTAGATAGATTTAAGGTTCATTAATACTAAAGTTTCTAATTCATAAGATTTACATTAGTGGCAATTAAAGAGCATGCTCTACTAAGAATTGATTTGGATTTAGAAATAAATTAGAAATTTATGGACTTAAATTTAAAGTTTGAAAAAATAGAGAATTAGTTTTTAAGAAATAAGGAGAAAAAGAAAGGGGTAAGCTACAAAGAATTTGATAGAGAGAGAGAGAGAGAGAGCTAATTTTTAAGAAATGCAAAACACTTTGCTTTTCTTTTTTTCTCTTCCTTTTTGCCTTCTCTCACTTATAAATGATGATCCAAAGACCAAATGCATGACTTATATATGGCAAAATTTCAAAGAAGAAGATAAGAGAAATTATTTTCAACCTTCTAACAATGTGCTTAGTAGCCATCTTTCTATTATATCATGTGTTATCAATTGCATAAGGTCATCTTCTAACTTTATCATATGTCATCAACAAAGTAAGTTTATATTCCACCTTTATCATATGTCATTGAATAAAGACGAGTGTTTTTTTTTTTCCTTCTTCTTCTTCTTCTTTTTTTTTTTTCTAAATGTTTACACACATGTTATTGTAACATGTTTTATCAATTAGCATAAAAGGTTTTATTAGTCTTTGCTTTTCATTGATGTTGTTAATTAAATACAATCAATTTGCACATCAATATATAATTTAGTAGTGTCATGAGATGTGTTAAGGAGAAGCTTGAGAAAGTGTTATAATAAATGCAAATATAAGGAATTTAAAATACTATGAAGTTAGTATAGGTTGAATATCACAAGGCTCCCATATTACAAGTCTCTTCCTTTTCTAGTCTACTAGTAGATTTTTATTTGGGCATTTGAAATTCCTTGTTGTTCAAGAAAATGAAGTGACATTGTTTTATAATACTTGTTTGTTATTAAGAAAAAAAGAGGGACACCTTTGAAAAAACTTAAGGTTCATAAATCAAATAAACTCTTAATTTATAATGAAGGAAACTAGTAAAAATAAGCAAAAATGTATAAGAAGTATATTCTAAAAATAGTTTTTTAAAAATACAAAAAATATCTTAAACTATTTAATTATATTATAGAATTTTTATGTAAAAGTATATGGTAATAGTTGTAGTGATTTGAATGTAAAATGCTTATTTTATTATATTTCTCTTAAATATTTTAAAATCAAATGTTATTTATATTTAAACAAAAAATAGAGTTTAAAATGTGAATAACTTGATGCATTTCAAATTCAAACTCACATTATATATATTCACATATTTTTAAAGTTGCTTTTGATTTATTTGTAAGATTAAAAGTATCTAATTTTTTTATAATTTATTTCTTTTATATTTATTTTTCTAATAATTCATTTTATAGTATAAAATTGTTATAATTTTTAATTTTAATAATTAAACTTTTTTATAATTATTTCATTAATTCTAAAGCTCTAATTTATTTTTAAGAAATTTTACAAAATTTAAATATTATGATATTCAATTTTTCAAGTCATCATGATTTTTTTATGAATTTATTTTTCAAATTTCTTATAAAAATACAAAAATTATAAATTGAACTCATTAAAATTCAAAAAATTATAAATTTTTAGAAGTTTTTAAGTAAAAAAAAGAAAAAATAATCATGATGAAAAAAAAAAGTCTTATAATATTTGAATTTTATAAAATTTTTTACAATTAAAAATAGTTTTAAAATTAATAAATTAAAAAAATCTCAATTATAAAAATTAACTCAAAAGAGGTATCTTTAATTGTCCGTATAAGTTTACCTACTATTGATTTTTTTTTCTTTATTCATTCATGCAATTACAATTATTTATTAAATTATTAAAAATTTATAATTAATAATTATGATAACACCCATAAATAAGAAAATGGCCTCAATGACCTCAATGAGAAAAATACGTCTCACCAACACCATCAGAAAAAAAGAAAAAAGGAAAAAATGTGTAAAAAAAACAAAAGCTTGATATGTCTCATCAGCAAATCGAATATGAACTATTTATTGTCTTCTTTTATCTGCGTTTAAAATAAGCAAGCAATTTGCTCCAACTAGCCCAAGAGTCGCAGAGCAATAAGCTACTTCGAATAAAGAGGACACTTTTCAACACAACAGAGAGATATTAATAATTTGGATTAAGGTTAGGGTTTTTGATCAAAGGTCGATGGCGACAGAGCCACAGGCGCAAGCGCAGCAGCAACAGGGCGGCAATGCGGGCGCGAAGCCGGGCCTGAGAAAGCCGTTGTTCGTGAAGGTGGACCAGCTAAAGCCCGGGACCAGCGGCCATACCTTGACCGTCAACGTCGTCAACTGCAACATCGTCCTCCAGAAGGGCCGATCGGTGTCCCAGCACCTCCGCCAGACCCGCATCGCCGAGTGCCTCGTCGGCGACGAGACCGGCACCATCGTTTTCACTGCGCGCAACGATCAAGGTACGTGAATAACTGCACACCCAATACACGATCGTCCCTCTACGTTTTTCAAATTTTACGAGTACCCTTCTAATTATGTGGTTGTGCATGTATTTGTGTTCGTCACTTTTTTTTTTTTTAATTATGTTATTCTTCTGTTTTAAGAAAACGGGCGGTGAGATTTGACGTGTAGTGTGTGTTGAATGTTAATGGCTATTGTCTTTTTTGTTCTGTTTTAGGGGGGCTTATTTGATTGGATCATAAGGGCATTGTTAGGTTATGGCGGTGTGCTTTTCTTCTTTCCCTGGATAGTTGTTACCATTTTTGGGTTTTAAGTATATGCATATGCCTTTGCTTCCAAAAAAATATATATATATATATATATTTATTTGAATGATGTTATTTTACGAGGGGTGGAATGTGGTTTCTTTTGAAGAAAAGAGGGCTACATTGCACTTTATATAGTTATCTATGAAGTTGAATTCTCTGATCCTTAAATTCTCTTTTCATTATGAAATCAACTCAAGTGTGTAGATATGTTGGTGTTGATTTCAGTGGGTACAAAAAAAGCCCTCATTGATGGGATTAAAGTTCAGTTCTGGTGCCTATCTCTGCTATTGTTTACCTGTGAGTCTTAGAACGGCTACATTCTAGCCCCATCTCTGTTCCCTAACAGGGTGCATGTCATGTCATTGGCCTTGCTGATCTTTTTTCCCCTTTCTAATCTTCTGGGGAGTTTACCTTGCCAGCTGTGGTGCCAAATTGTATTTGAATATGCCATGGAGGTTGTCATGATGTAAAGAAGGGCCTTCTAAATTCAGATTGGGATGTGTCCGTGCAATATAACCTCTTATTTATCCTTTTCTGTTGATATTGTTGGGAATCTGCCATGAATTTGCATTTGATGCCTTCAGCTTAGTACACCCATAATACCAGCTTGGTTCTTCCAAAGAACTGTTATTTTGAGTAGTTGGATGCACTAACCCGACTGCATGATGAAGTGCACACTGTTCTTTTCTTATTTTCTCTTCCTTTTTTCTGTTGGGGGAAGGGGGTTGTGGTTGTGTGTGTTTAACTGTTGCTAATTAATGGCACACAATGACTGTACTCTTTTGTTGGCAATTTGCCCAATGTGTCAAACTTGTTAGTACAATGGTGATTCCTATCTTCATAACATAAAAGCTTTCGCAATTTTACAGAGTCTGTTTTCTGTATATATTTGGATGTCTTGATTACAGTGTTTCTCTTTATTCTTCAGTTTGTTGTGTTCTTGGGTTCTCTCTGTAGTTGTCACTGCTTCCATTGACCATCCATTTAACCATCCATACAGCTAGAAATGTGTCAGACATCTTGATAGCTTCAATGTTGTAGTCTAGTGAGATTACAAAGATGAAATTAGGAAAGGCTTTTCCTTTACTGCAGAACAAATATGTTGATGGGTGGTTTTGTACAATGTCTTTCTGAGTTTTCTTCTTGTAATTTCACGTTTCTAGGTAGCAGAAGTGAGTCTTGCTTCTGTGAGAATTTTTTCCCGTAAATAATGGGGACCAATTTTTCTTGTGATGATGGCAATTCAAAGGTCCACATGAGAGGTGCTGCTCCTGAGTTTATTGGTTAAAATACTGTCATTCTTCCTTTTGTAGCTCAGGCTATTTTCTAGTCTGTGAATAAGGTTTTGCCCACACAAATGCAAGGTAGAATGCTGCTCTAGAAATTGTGAAAAGTAATCTGCGGTTCCCTGTGAAGAATGATTATGTTGACTAGCACAGGATTGCAGTGAATGGTCTGAACGCATATTCCAGTTTGGTTTGAGAAAAATTCAGAGTCAATATATAGTCAAGCTGTTGAAGTTTGAAATTCTTGCTTCTGTATTCTTATTTTTCTTTTGCCAACTCATTTTTGCTTCCCATCTTCAGTCTTTTTGTGCAATCCAAAGCTAGTTGATTGGTTTGGTTGGTGATTTGTTGATGGAATTTAGTAGTTTGCCTGAGCTAGTGTTGCCATTATTTTATAGCTGATAATGAGTATGGACAATTGGCACACATCATCTGCTCAAGTTTCTGTTTTTGATGATGAACTTCCAAATGTTTAGGAAAATACTAGAGTGCAGTTTTTGTGTGTTTAAGGCTCACCTTGCTTTATCATCATTTGTTTTTGTTTGGACTTAAGATAATATTTCCTCAGTTAATCTGATGAAGCCTGGCACCACTGTCATCCTCCGTAATGCAAAGATTGACATGTTTAAGGGATCCATGAGGCTAGCAGTTGACAAATGGGGTCGTGTTGAAGTCACCAAACCTGCAAAATTTGTGGTGAAGGAGGATAACAATCTCTCTCTTGTTGAGTATGAGCTGGTGAATGTTGTGGATGAGTGATTGGGACCAGTGGGCAGCAAATATTTTGGGGGAGACCAAGGGCTTTAAAAAGTCCAGTGATGGTGTTGGTAATGTGCTTTTTTAGGTAAAATTTACATTTTGGACAGTATAATTAGTTTGGGATTGGTTTATAGGTGTGGCTTAAAGAAAAAGTAATTTTGCCCCTTTCCCTAAATATGACCTCTATGAAATGTGCTTTGTTAGTCTTTGGCAGATGGCAGGGAAATTGTGGGACTTGCTCAATGTGGAAATGCAATATATGGGTTTTGGTCTTTGTGTTTGCTTCTCATTGTTCTTTAATTTTTAAATTTACCTTTTTTGTTGAATATTCGCTTCCCTATAGAATGTTTTTTTTTTTTTTCTGCTCGAATCAATACCTTAAACCAGGAGGCCATAGAAACTGAAATTAACTTGGGGTGCTTGCTTTTGTGAAAGTGAGGGACCTCGAGTTACAGACCCTTTTTCGGATTATGGGAGTTACAGACACTTGTGCTTTTTATGGTCAATTTCACTATCAAAATTTTCTTATTTATTTGTGTTGGGGCTTTGTTACAAGCGTTCATAGTCCGCGCTATGAGCCGGATCACTTTTCCCGTAAAAGAAAAACAGAAGAAAAATGTTCCAATAGCTTCCTCATAGTTAATGAGGGGAGCAAAATCTTTTTGCTTCTCGTGATCAAAAAGTTGGGTGGTTACCACGGTAATACAATAGCCTTTACTTGAACTCAGTGTTTTAGACTTTCCTCGGAAGACTTGAGAATTAAGGCTAAGTTTAGCTTATAAACCCAATAAAAGCTACATAAGTAAAAGAAGGTGGATGAAATAGGAATGTGCCAAATTAAAAGTAGGTTGAAAGTATTTTACTCGTCTACAAAATCATGTTTTTAAAACCAAAGAAGTCAATGGAGGTTAAACTAATGACCACGTATATTTATTTATTAGTAATTGAAAAAACAAAAAAATGAAAATTATATGTGATATATTTTTAACCGAAAATCATTTTCAATAGGTAAATTTAAAGAT
This sequence comes from Bruguiera sexangula, assembly GCA_020141445.1. Lineage (NCBI taxonomy): Eukaryota > Viridiplantae > Streptophyta > Magnoliopsida > Malpighiales > Rhizophoraceae > Bruguiera > Bruguiera sexangula. Next base: position 3,588,212 of record JAHLGP010000249.1, read on the forward strand.
TCTTGACTAGAAACAACCCATGAAAATTATTTTCAATAGGTAAATTTAAAGAGTCTTGACTAAAAACAAGCCATAAAAAGACTTGTTGATATATTAAATTGTTCTCTAGAGAATCAATCAAAATGAGGCAAATTTGGTAAAATTGAGACGCATTATATAGTTACTTTTATGGATAAAATTGTTTACTTTTAGAGTTCCTATAGTACTGGATTCATTTGATAAATCAATGGTGCTCTTGTAAAATGATGGCAACCCATGAAATTAACAGGATCATTTTTCAATAGAATCTTTAACTGTTTGGATTTTAGCACTTGTACCCAATACAGGATTATTCTTCCAATTAGAATAGCGACAAGTTAGGACTGAATGGCCAGGTTGACTGCTTGCCATTCATGCATTTAGATGCAAAGAAGCCAACAAATGCTTTGATTGAAGCATGTGTAATGTTTCATTAGAATCAATCGATTAATAAAATAACTGTCATCCAAAAATAGCTTAATCATAAAAACCCTTTTCTTTGGATTTTTTTTTTAATTTTTTTAAAAAGGCTAATTAAGACGAGCCCCAGGCTAACATCATAAATTCGCACTGATTCATGAACAAAGGCCCAAACCACCAAATCATCACAAAAGCAAGTGTGGGGAAGGGTGTGTATCCAATGTAGACGACACAATTTCTATTCGTTTTAACACATGAAATGCGGTTCTGGTTTCTGAAAGGTGAGAATTCGTGTAATTACTTAATACAAAGGAATCTCTAAGTACATGCACTTAGTTGCTTGACATAGATTACAGAAAGGACACGTTATGTCCCTTTCCTAACCCATTGACATGTTATTTTGGTACTTTATTGATATATCTATGTTATTTTAGTAACGCATGCATACATTGGATTAGAATACTAAAAAAGGATGAAGAAAAATAAAGGGCCCAAATGAAATAATCTTTGCTAATATTCTAAACCCTTCTCAAACTTCCTTCTTCGCCTTCTTTTTCGACTGGATCATCAAATATTTTCATTATATCTAAACTAGTTATATTATCTCTCAAATTTATAAATATATTTTAATTAAAATGTTTTGAAAAGAAAACTAAAAAAATAATCTTGAGGCCACGGGACATGAGAAGACACACAACAGGATACCCTTATGATCACGTAGAACTCCACTAATGCCAGCAGGCCCTAGCTTACCTCTTGAGGATCTGTTTACATTCCATTTTAATCTCGGATAATCTGGTGGCTGTCGAATTATTTTAGACCCAATTTTCTTAGATTTGACCCCAGATTTGAATGCTACCTCAGAAAATAGTAATTCCAGCCCAATACTTGGAAGATCACTACTAGAGGCACTAATGCATGATTTCCATCGAATAAAAATGACATTAACCAAGTGCTGCCAATCACAGCCGTTGCCATGAAATATACAACTAATTAAAAAACAAAAAAGCATGATATATAGCTGATTTATTACAGTAATCATATCTTAAAGCAAAAGTATATTATGTACAACTCATTAAAAGAAATTGTCATACCATAACTAAGTAATGTTTTTTCACAAATAATAAATACATGAAAATTAGAAGAAGAGATAAAAAGGAAAATACCAGTGAGGAGTGGGGCGGGGGGATTCCAGATTGTGCATAGAGAACAAAATCGTAAGTGACAAGTAGTTAAAAAGCTTATTTCTTTTATAGCATCACAATTAATTAAATAACATAAACTTTGTAAATTCCTCTGAAATTATATATAATAAAAGATAATTAATTAATTATTTGAAATAAATAAAAGATACACTCATTTAGAATCTGTTTGATAAATTTTAATTTTTTTATTTTTTATTTTTTTAAATTAAAAAATGCATTTAAATAATGTTATCAATTTGAATTGTTAGTTAAAAGAAAATTAAAAATAATTTTTAGTGGAAAAAATCTAAAAAACTACAAAACAAAAATTTTTACTTTTTGCAATTTATTTGAATTTTAGATTTAATAATACTATAAATATATTTCTCTCTCTCTCTACTGACACCATCTCCTTCTCTCTCTTCCCTCTCTCCTTGCCCACTCCTCTTACCCATCTCTTTTCTTCATTAATTATTTGTAATTTTATTTGATTTTTAAATTCAATTATAATATAAATATCTTTTTTCTTTTTTTTCCTTTTTAGCACTCTCTCTCTCCTCCACTCTCCTTTTGCACCACTTCCTTTCCTCTCTCCTTATTCACTCTTCTCTCTATTCTCTTTTTTTATCTTTTTTTTTATTATTTTTTTAAGATCAAACTTATCTTTATTTTCTTTTTTTTGAAATTATTCCACTTATATCTTAATTTTTTTATTTTCTAAATTATATTCTTCTTTGTCAATTCTAAAATTACTCTTTCTTAATTTTAAAATTTTTTTTACCTTTATTTTATTAATTTTTCAATTAGTTCATTTTTTTTAAACTTTATTTTTTATATTCTATTTTAAAAAATTAAAAATTACTCAATTATATTTTAATATTTCATCAATTTTTTGAATTTTAAACTTATTATTGCGATATTTAGTTCTATATTATATTATTTCAGTCAAATTGTTAAAACATATATTTTTTCACTTTTTATATTTTTGAAAATAATAAAATAATTATTAATAATTAAAAAATATGAAAATAGACAATAAATAATATCAAATTAATAATAAATAGAAAAATAAGAATAACAAATAATACAAAAATAATAATTAATAATATAATTAAATAGGTATACAATTAGCATCTTCATAATCTATCTATTTTTCAAAATATTTCAAATGTTATTTAGTTAAAAATTAATATGAGAATATTAATAATTAGTTTTGTAATTATTTATGAGAGAAATTTCATTACCAAATCAAACCAATTACATTCTTATTTAGAATTCAATTAATGGATCATACATAAATTTGCTAGAAAATTAATAACAAAAAGAATACTCAAGAATTTGTTTTCAACTCTCTCTCTCTCTCTCTCTCTCTCTCTCTCTCACACACACACACACAACAATCTATTTAAGAATTTATTTCCACTTGTTCTTGTGGTCATATGACTCAAAAAGTCCACATCTTTCATGAGCTAAATCCATCGATGGAGCAACTTTTGTTCTTGCTTTCGTCTTTTTCCTTCCTCTTTTGTTAAGTGGACTGGCCAAAGCAATCATTGATAACGATATAACAATTGCAACTTGTTCTAACTGGATAATGATCTACTCCAAGCGTATGGATGCATGCATTTGCCTAAAATAACAAGAGATACATAAACAGAATAAAAATGAAAATACAACTATTTTGACATGATAGACCAAAACTAGCAAACTAGGAGAGCGAGGGCGTATATTTTCTCCTAGGCTGCCACGTGTGGCTTTTGTTATTTTTGGGAATGAAATGGTAAATTTTTGTGGAGAGAGAGCATTGTGGGCAATACCAAATGGGGTAATATTGTAATTGTCTGCTCCAAAATCTCTCCTGCCGTCAGACTGTATGACCCTGGAAATCTTATATCCGGAGAAATGTGGGATAAGCAACTGGAGGACGACGCCTAAATCTGATCCAAAGTCTCATATTTCACATACTTGATAGTCTTGTCCAATTTTCCAACACGGTAGACGACTGACAGCATCCTTCGCTTGTCCTCTTTGCCCCACTCTTAGAAATTGTCTCGGGCGAAAATCTTATCGACCAACAGGACTTCAAGTACATGAAATAAATGACATAAGCAATGTGAACCAAAATCCTCTTCTGTCGTCCAACCGCAAGACACTGAAAATCCCATCGACCATCAAGTATACGAGGTTAACAGCTAAGAAACCCCATGTCGAACTTCGGTCGACTTGTGTTCTATAATATTTACTTATATTTAGTACAGAACTTTGAGATAATCTTACATCTGATCGACCCATGTTGCCCGAAGTCTGTCAAAGTCGGTCGACCTATGTTAGGGCGATAAGGGGGAAAAACAGGAGAATTTTTGTCATTGGATAATTTCTAACCTTTACTTATGTACAGCAGAAACATCCAATGTACTTTTGTTTGAGGTATTTTGAAAAAGAAAATCTTATAGTAAAATGTGCAATAATTCTCTCTATATTCTACACTGAGTTCTTAACAAACGAGTAAATTTATGACAAGATAACCTACAGAATATGGCCCTAATAATTCAAGTGTTGTCACATTTGTATTGGTTGGAGATATTGCTTGTTTGGAGCAATCTCGTGTTAGCGAGAACAAGGTGGATGAAGTCACGGTGGCACACTTGAGTAACAGTGCTTACTACTGCACCCTAAGTTATGTCTAAAACCTTTTGACGAAACGGAGTATGTCAATAAGGATCAAAAGAGTGGATGAACATCCCATAAAATCTATCGTCATAATTGTTGGCAATTTAGGAATTCAATTGTATACATAAAGAATACAAAAAAAAAAAAAAAACACTTAAAGTAGAATATATATTCGTGTGAAGGTGGATTTCTTCGACCTATTCATTTTGATCTCAAGTTTCTCCCTACTATTGATTAAGCGTTAAAAGTATTACCACCAATGATGTAATAGCTGGTTTGCGGTCTATATTTGTTACTTAGATGAACAGAATTCTACTATTTTAGCAAACCGTCGAGTTGTGGACGTTGAAACGTGGTATGTTTACTATGAATATAATTACTTGAAGTTAACGTGCATATAAAAAAAAAAATCGTTACAAGGAAATTGTGAATTACGGTGACTCAATATGTTACAATTGAGTGACAGGATGTAGCCGAAGTGGTTTACAATACCTTTTGACACAACGGAGAACGTGAATTAGGCAAGAAAAACAAGCTCGTGATACTTTCCAAAAGCCCTTTTTTCTTATGTATTTTTCCTATTTAAGGACTAGAGCTCCCGTTTCTCAAGCAAAACTTTGTTTTAGCATTCCCTTTAATATTACAACCACTCACTAATCCATCTTCATAATTTAGAGCTGACTTCTTTAAACTTCTAAAAGACTAGAAGTTCCTTCCTGTTCCTCACAAAATGCCAACTCCATTTAGCAAAACTTTCAGCACCTTGCCCCTGCAACTTTGTACAAATCTATAACTATGGCAAGTTTGACATTCTTCTTTTTCTACGCATTTTTGTATAGTCATCCTGCCTGCCCGATCACCAGTAAATGAGAAATAGAAATAAACGAAATTATCAATGGCTTTACAAAGTAAGCATGATAAGAATCGTAGACATGAAAGGTGGAAGGTTTCAAAGGATGCAAAAAGTCCATTGCACATTCTAGAAGGTCCAATAAAACGAGTTAGAACTTCAATTGATGCAAGAGGTTTATTGCACATTCTAAAAGTCCCAATAACACGAACTAGAGTTTCAATGGATGCAAGAGGCCCATTGCACATTCCAGAAGACCCAATAACACGAGTTAGGACCAGAAAGATTAAATAAGTACTAAATGGGCTGATTTAGGACATTCTGGCCAACCAAATTTCAAATGGTGCGAATTCAAGTTTTAAAGAGAGTTCAGACCTAATTAATATAATTGGAATACTTAATAGGTCAAATTAAGTAATAGCATCACTCCTAAATAGGAGTTCATTGTACGTGCTGGAATTAGTCCGAAATTTCTCCAAAATAGGGATTTCTCCTAAATAGGAATTTTGCCTTTTTAGGATTACTATCTAAGTTTATAAATAGGCACCCCTTGTAAGTTTTGAAAATCAGACAACTTTGAGTGAAATAGAAAGCAAGAGTTTTTCTCCCTCAGTTCATTTAAGAACTAAAGAACTTATCAACAGGTATTTCTTCTTGTGGCGTTCAAATCGACTTATCACTCCCAATTCCTTCCTTTTCTGGAGTGTGGCGTCCATATCCATCTTGAATACCCTAGGTTCGTGTTCCTTTGAATATTGGGTCTAGGGTTTGTGTTATTAAATTCTGATTTATCTTTCCTGGTTGCTCTTTGATTCATTGTGTGCGTTGGGTCCCTAAGCCACGTCTTTTTGGGGTTTTCCGCATCAATTGGTATCAGAGCCTAGCTCTAAATCAGTTGACTCTAAAGGTGAAAAAATAATATGACTTCAAAACGCAAAGGTGCTGCTCAAGAGGGAGCTGTTGATATGTCTTTCATGATCAAAACTATGCAACAACAATTTGAGCACATGAATACCAGATTTGATGATATGAGAGAGATGATGGAGGAGCAAGCTAATACAATATTAGAGTTGCAAAGGAGGTACGAAGGATATGAGCCTCCTAAAGCAAGAAGGCAATTGAAATGTTCCTATGACCATGATGTTGATGATTCTGTGCCATTAACAAGGGGTGAAAGTGATGGAGAGAAGTATCCGATTAATGAAGTAGCTCTCATTGCAAGGCGAGCATTAAATGTGCAAGTGAAGGAAGAAAATGAGGTGCAACGAGATAACATCTTTCAAACAAGGCGTTTCATTAAAGATAAGGTATGTAGTATGATTATTGATGGTGGGAGTTGCACTAATGTTGCTAGCATAACTATGGTTGAAAAGCTGAACTTATTTACTATGAAGCATCCTAGGTCATATAAACTTCAATGGTTGAATAAGAATGGTGAAGTTAAGGTAGATAAGCAAGTGCTCGTGTCATTTTCTATTAGAAGGTACCGTGATGAAGTTTTATGTGATGTTGTACCTATGCAAGTAGGTCATATTCTATTAGGAAGGCCATGACAGTTAGATATTATCACCTCAACAAGCTTATGAGGATCAATTGAGGATTAAAAATGAGAGTGAACAGAAAAGAGAGATTGAAAAAAGAGGAAAGAGAGCAAAAACCATGAGAACACAAAAGAAAGAGAAAGTTTCTATGCAAAAGAAATTAATGCCAAAAGAGCAATTTTTGCAATACAACCTATGATCGTACTTTTGTACAAAAAGGCTTATTTTAACACTAACAAACTTAAACCATCTTTGCCTAGTACTATTGTTGTTCTATTACAAGAATTTGAAGATGTATTCCCTGACGATATTCTAAGTGGATCGCTACCTAAGAGAGGAATTGAGAATTAAATTGTTTTCATCCCTCGTGCATCCATCCCAAACCGGTTAGCATATAAGAGTAATCATGAGGAGACAAAGGAGCATAAAAGACAGGTTGAAGAACTTATTTTCAAAGGATATGTGAGGGAAAGCATGAGTCATTGTGCAGTTCCTATCCTACTTGTACGAGAAAAGTTGAACAAAAGGCATGCCAAGTAGATCAAATTCATTCAGACCTTTCCCTACATCATCAAGTATAAACAAGGTGATGATTTGAGGACGAATCTTTTTGAGGAAAGGGGGAATGATGAGAATCGTAGACATGAAGGGTGGAAGGTTTCAAAGGATGCAAAAAGTCCATTGCACATTCCAGAAGGCCCAATAACACGAGTTAGAACTTTAATTGATGCAAGAGGTCCATTGCACATTCTAAAAGGCCCAATAACACGAGCTAGGGTTTCAATGGATGCAAGAGGTCCATTGCACATTCCAGAAGACCCAATAAAACGACCTAGGGCCAGAAAGATTAAAGAAGTACTAAATGGGCTGATTCAGGACACTTTAGCCAACCAAGTTTCAAATGGTGCGAATTCAAGTTTTAAAGAGAGTCCAGACCTAGTTAATATAATTGGAATACTTAATAGGTCAAACTAAGTAATAGCATCACTCCTAAATAAGAGTTCATTGTATGTGCTGGAATTAGTCCGAAATTCCTCCAAAATAGGGATTTCTCCTAAATAGGAATTTTGCCTCTTTAGGATTGTTATCCAAGCCTATAAATAGGCACCCCTTGTAAGTTTTGGAAATCAGACAACTTTGAGTGAAATAGAAAGTAAGGGTTTTTCTCCCTCAGTTCTTTTAAGAACTAAAGAACTTATCAAAAGGTACTTCTTCTTGTGGCGTTCAAATCGACTTATCACTCTCAATTCCTTCCTTTTTTGGAGTGTGGCTTCCATATCCATCTTGAATACCTTAGGTTCGTGTTCCTTCGAATATTGGGTCTAGGGTTTGTATTATTAAATTCTGATTTAGTTTTCCTGGTTGCTCTTTGATTCATTGTGTGTGTTGGGTCCCTAAACCACGTTTTTTTTGGGTTTTCCGCATCAAAGCAGACTTAGTATTTCCAGACAAGAGGAAGCTTCTTTGTCTTCTTGTAGTAACAAGCCTTAAGGATGCGCAGAATCTTGCTTCTGGTAACAATCTTTACCTGGGCAATACCGTGGGCGTCACGAAGGATGACACCGATATGAGGTAGAGTCAGCCCTTCCTTTGCAAACTTGCAAATATTCTCCTCCACCTACAACACCAAAATCACGCCGCTGCTTTACCAATTTTAATTTTAACCAACAACCTAAAAGCAATCAAATTCGGAGAAAAAAAAATAAAAAACCGATTAATCGGCTGGCAACGCGTTATCAACGTCAATGAAGATTAGAGATGTACACCACTATTGCCACTACTCTGATCGCCAGTCCTAATTTCGCTATAAATTAAGCTTCAGATTGCTCAGCCAAAAGCAAAAATGCTTCAGATTAATAGGTAATACTTAAAAGGTATCAAATTTAATGAAAATTGAAGTATTTTTTCATTAAGAAAAAGGTTCAGAAACACAAAAATATTTATAAAATACTAATTAATCTCATAATAGTTGATCAATATGAAAACTCATAATTAACACTATGTAGAACAAATATATTTTTAAAATGATTCTTAGTTATATTAATAATAATTAATGATATATGATATAATAATACTTTAAACTTATTTATATGTTTCTAACATATATTATGTATTTCATATTATTTTATAATTGTGTACACACTACCATTTTAAAATTAGTAAAAAAGTTTTAATAAAATATTATTAAGAACTCTTATAAAATTATATATATTTTATAAGTCTTATATAGTAGATTGCAAATATTATAGTATATGGAAAAGAGTATTCTAAATAAATAGGACATACTCAATATAATTCACACTAAATAGTTTATTATATTATGATATTATGATATAATTATAAAAAATTATTATTATTATTATCATCATTTACGTATAATTATTAATGTAATAGATTTTAATCAAGTTAAATGGGAGAATGTTAAAATATTCTCGATTAATGGTGTTAGAATATTTCGAAACAACATTCTTATTAAGGACTTATTTATAATGAACCTAAGTAGTAAAAATAATTTTTCATATTATTGTATTATTAAAGATAATAATTTCAAACGTAATTCAAATATTAATAGATCTACTTAATTGAAATTATGAAGTCATATGCATATATAATTAGTCTTTTCTCTTTTTAATATATATGAAAACTTTATCTAAAAATGTATGATTACATTAAAGATCAAGAAAAAGAAATTGATTATTAGACTAAAACAAACTTTTTAAATATATTAATAATTTTAATTTTTATAAATTTAAATGTGTTATTCTTGATATTATTTATATGAATTTATTTAATTTTAAAATTCAAAATATTAACATTTATAATAATATATTTATTAAAAAATCTAACGCATACAATTAATTACACATATTTAGTTTTTTAATGCATAACTACAATTAAAAATGAAATCACATGGGTATCAAAATACTTGTAAGAGTGAATATAGGCATTATTCAAAAGCCATTACCCATGCATTAGGAATGGCAAAGCAAAAAAGTTATCCTAAGTGTGTTGTGTTACAAAATTAACAACAAATGCATCAACTTGAGTCATTTTTATTACAAAGCTAGGTGAGCTTGCCTTTACAAGTATAAGTTCACTTATAAGACAAAGCCATATCAATTTCACATTTTAATTGAATCCAAAAATAAAAGATTTTCCAACAAATTATATTTTAGTAAATTTCCGTCTGCTTAGTAAGACAAAGTAAACAATTAATAAAAGAATACATCCACTTGTTTGTTATGCCCATTTTAAGTTTTGAATTTAAATTTCAATATATTAACCACAAAAAAATTACATTAAAAATGTATTCAATCATCACTAAATACGTAATCCAACTTAAGCTTATTTGGTCCAAAGTTGGCAAAATTTGTCATTTCATAAACACATCAAAATTTTATCTTTTTTATAAAAATTTTTACTTAATTGAAGATTACTCAAACTTTTCATCTTAGAAAGGTTACATAATTTTAAGGTAAAAATTAAAATTTGTTCATAGTATTTGTTTACTTTTGAATTATACATTTTTTTTCTGTAGATTACACTCATTACATTTTTTTTTGTCAACTTTTTGCATTATTTTGGTCAATCCTCTATATCCCTATCATATGGCAATTCACAAACAATAAATTTTGCCAAGTAAGAAGTTATATTAGCAATTTGATGATGACATAACAATAATATTTTTTCTCACTAAATTTTAAAAGTGAGAAAGTAATTTTTTAAAAAATAAATAAATCAAAAAATTTATAAAAATAGAAAAATTCTGAAAAATATAAATTAATTTTTGGAAAATTTTTGAAAATTAAAAATTAATTTTAAAAATCATAAAAATTATAAAAATAGACAAAAATTCTAAAAAATGAAAAAATAATTTAAAAAAATTATAAATTAATTTTTATAAATAGATTTTGAAAAATTTCTAAAAAAACAGAAATTAATTTTCAAAAATTCTGACAAATAAAAATTAATTTTGAGAAATTTTGAAGTCCACCTCATCATCGGTAACTATCATGGTCTTGAACATCTCCATCTCCTCCCTCGATTCCCTCATGTCCACTCACGGCCTCCTTAACACCCTCACGTACACCCTTCGCCACCACGACACCTCCATATCTCAGCCGTTCAGTTTGCCACCGCCACACTTCACATCTTGCTAATAGTTGATTCCTACCGTCCATTCATTGGATCCAAGCAAGATATCATCTATTCTTTTATTAACATAATCAAAAAATTTAATTTGTCGCCACGATCATGTTGAACCAGTAGAAACCTATAGCAAAAACTGCGGTGAAGACTATTTTTGAAATCGCATCACATCTGTTGAATCGGTCTACGCTGTTGACCATGAGGCGGTGCCGCAGTTGTTTTTGACTAACATAATCAAAATTAATTTTTATTTTTCCAAATGTTTTAGAATTTTTCAAAATTGATCCTTATTTTTATTTTTTGAAAATTTTTCTGCTTTTAGAAATGACAAAAGATTGACGAAAAAAAGGTGTAAAATATTGACGGAAAGAATGAGTGTAATTAATGGAAAAGAAGAAATTGTGGGGATAATTCAAAAAACAGGCAAACAGTGTGGATGAATTTGTTTTTTCTTTTTTTGGCCTAATTTGAACCCTCTCTTTATATTGGAATATCTTGCAAGAAGATGTTGACGAGGCCACCTTAATTTGAAAGTCTCATGCCCAACTGTTGTCCGCCCATTATACCCCACCGGGCAGCTGTCTCCCAGACGACACAAGTACCAAATAAAAAAACAGTCAAATTCTTCAAGTTTCAAAGACGATGTTAATGGCAGCTCTGCTTTTTCAAACAACTGTTCGACATGTTACAATCCAAGCCTACCTAGCAAGTGATAATCTAAGACTACTTTGCCAACTTGTTCGAGAAAAACAGTGTGTGGTGGGGCAACATTGCTATTTTGATCAAAATGATTATCTCTATAGGCCCCATATATCTTCGATCTCTTGTTAGCAATGAACAATTAATAATGGGGCCTCATGTTTCAAACCAATCACATCATTGTTCAATGTTTTGATGTCATGCAGTCTGCAATCTGGGAACAGGATTTGATTTGAATGATGAACTTTCTCTCTAAATTACCGGCCAAGCTCTACATTAGTGTTAAAATCGAAAACTTGTGCATAATTGAGCCTTTAACAATGATTTGCGTAATAAGCTACATAATAAAGGATAATTTTCCTCTCTTTTGTAAGTTTCTGTTTTTCACTTTTACTAATTGTTCGAACTCAGAATTTTTAAAATTGAATATTTAAATTTTTAGTTGCTGGAACTCTAGAAAAAATGTAGCATTCCCCGGTAACTCGTCTTGTGGGATAGGTCTAGCCAATGGAGTTGTTCAAAGGGCTAGTACAAGTGCAATGCGTTGGTCCAATTCCTAGTAAGAAGAAAATAATTTCATTGAACGTGCCTATATGCTAACATATCTGAACTAATTAATTTGGCATTTCATGATCCTACTTTATATTATACCGAAACAGAAAATTAATGAGAAACCATAGTTTTTTTTTACTTTTTTTTTTGTCCTTTTCACATCGCTCGAATGCATTATATATATGAAGGTTGCACACATGGAGTTCAATAATTTTTTAAATTCTTTGTCAAAAAATGTATATACACGTATGTTTGTTTCTATATGTATTCTTATATTCATCATAATAATTGTTACTTGTACATTTTAATAAAAATTATGTATTTATTATTATAATAATAATTTTAGAACTCCTATTTGCTCTTTCATATTTCTGAATACATGATCGTTACTTTTGGAAGCATATTTTCACTAAAGCTGAAGTTGATTGCAAAAAGGAGTTTAAAGATGTTATCCCCTTGAACAGCAAGCCCTCTTGATATAACCAATGAAGACGAGAAAGAGAGGAAGAGCTGAAAGAGTTTCATCTCCTTCAAGAACATACGTCCTCGAAGACGATGAGAAAAATGCCCCTTAAGATATATATATATATATATTTTTTAATGTTTTAAAAAAATCTCAATTATTATTTTATCCCAATTTTACATCAATTAAAAAAAAACACTTAATATTTGCGGTCTAATCAAATAATCCATGACGTAAAATTTATATTGCAGTATATGTATGCATGCCATTTTCACATTTAGAGATTCGTTGGGGTATAATATTGTTTGCAGTACGACGTAGAAATTCTTACATTCAATTAATGCTATTCTTTAAAATTACTTTGCTGATTTTATCAAAATAAAATATAAAGGATTTTGCTTAATTAATGATCACATCGTCTCAACAAAACCTCGGAAACATTTTCGAGGGACTGATGCTAGTTGAACAATACTTGGGTATTAGGCATTCATAAATTTATGCATACGTATTCCTCGTAAACTTGAATCCAGTTTGAGATTGTTATTTGTTTGTTTTTCTTTGTTTTTTTTTTTTTTTTAAAAGGAAGGCTCTCACTTAGAAGGAGATATACGTACCATTCACATCTCCGGACACATTTTCTATTATCGTAAGACTTTTTCCGTATGGTGTTTGAAGAAATAGTGTTACAAAACAAAGTATAGTGACTTTGTTACAGAAATCAATCCCGAGATATTTGAAGAAATGTTAAATGTACACAAGTTCTTTTGACACAAAAATGACATTAATTAATTACATGCATGAAAATGTCTTGATCATTAAAATATTTAATTTAATGTTTATCTAATAATGACAATTTAAGTATAAATATAAGCATAAAAAAATATACATATGTAAAATTTTTAGAACAAAGAAAGTGAAAAATTATGGAATAAAAATATGCAATCAAAATGGTCATTTTATAGATATGCTTGAATTTAAACATAAGGGTTTTTTTTTTTTCTTTTCCGTAGTATAAGTTGCCAAGATCATACTCTTGGGAAGATTCATATTTTTAATGCTAACGGATGAGCTTATAATGTATTTTATGGTCCAAGTGGGACCAATTTCACGTGAAGAAAACAGGCACACATACGGATAGTTAATAAGCCGCCTCTCCTGTTGACTAACTTCCGAGGTCTAAAATACTCGAAGGGTCCGGTTTCCTGTACCAAGCTTTCCCAATACTTGAATCTATTTAGTCATTTACTTATATATTCCGTCACACATTCAATTTTGTTAGGTTCTCTTTCTCAAATTTCCCAAAAGCCCCTGTGCTATAAAGGCAGGAATATGAACACACCAATTTCTAAACCAAGCTGCCTCAAATATCTGAACTGAAAATCATCACCACCCTCCAAAGTAATCTCTCATTTTCTGAAGTAACCAAAACATCTTACATGGATTTCTTCCACACCCAAAACCAACAAAGGCACCCACCAAAAAAGAGACTAACACAAGACCAAGTGAAGCTCCTAGAGAGGACCTTCACCTCCAACAAGAAGCTTGAGCCAGAGCTCAAGCTCCAACTTGCAAGCCAACTTGGGGTGCCGCCAAGACAAGTGGCAATTTGGTACCAAAACAAGAGAGCTAGGTGGAAAACACAAAGCCTGGCACTTGACTACAGCACACTTCAGGTGAAGCTTGAGGATGCATTGGCTGATATAAGGAGATTGGAGAGGGAGGTCATGCATCTCCACGAGGAGTTGAGGAAGGCTCAAGAAATGTTGTTTGCTTTGCACAACCAAGGAGTTCCATTGCTCCTTCCTTCTCTCAATATTTCGAATTGTAACTCCTCTTGTGATCAGGGAGGGAACTCTAGCTTGCATAATAATGAGAATGTAAATGGTGAGGTTTTGCAACTTGATGAGCTCTATGCTTGTTTGATGGGTGGCGATGGTGGTGGCTCAACTTGGGGCTAATTGGGGATAGTGTGACCAAAGCAACTTGGTGGGCTCAACTTGATGAGCTCTATGCTTTTCTAGCTTTGGGGCCATTGGGTGTGTTAGGAAACAACCTGTTTAATTCTTAGATCTTTCTTTGAAGAAATCTGGATTGGTGGTGTGTTAATCAGCAGCTGTAATTTTGGGAGCCAAAAAAAGGACTTAATATATATTTTATTGATTCAAGCTCGATGTTGTACTTAAAATATTTAACTGATTCAAGCTTGATGTTGTTTACTTTGTGATAGCAAGCCTTTTGATGGTGGCATAATTAAGCACACGGGAGAAACAGGTTATGACCCGCTTCTTCCTTTCGTTGCAACTTTCAAGCACTTTTCTCACTTGACTTTGTCTGTCACCATGTTACTTGAGTAAAAGAAAACAAATAGAATGATAGAAGTTGTTTGAATTTCTGCGTCAGAGCTAGATATGTAATTGTTATTTAGAACATGCTTAATGAAAACACCAAGAAAGGAAAAGTGTAAATTAAACGTTTACAGTGTTAATTTTCCTTTCTTTCTCACGAGCACTTACAATTTTCTTCCAATCTCGTGACCGGAAATTGGTTTGAGAGTTTGCCAAAAGGAGAGAAATTATCGGGGAGATTGAGTCGATGTTTGAGGTATGAAAATTTAGTTCAATGGGATAGTCAACTTTTGAGATTAGGTATGGGTTGGAGTCTAGTCTAATTACTTTCAAATTCTACCTAAAACTAATAAATATGTCAATGACTGATTAAATTAGTTGATTCTGACCTTTCTTTATTTAATAGTTAATATGGAGGAAGGTAACGGAGGCTAGATTGGACCTAATTCTGTAGTTTGCCATTTTGAAAGTGACTCGGCATCAGACTTGCTTTGACTGAATGTGGGATTAAGACTTGAGAGTCAAATTGGACGACAATAAAAAATTCCCAATATGATAAGCCTCCTGCGAGTTCATAAACGGGCCAGTCGATCAGAGGATACAACAACAAATTTTCATGTGGGGTATATCTAAAATCTAACGTTTTATCGGCAATACAATGAGCATTTTTAATGTATTTGATGGAGCAGGAGATAAATTCAGCATGTCACACAGAAATTTACATGTAACTCTAGCTAGTTAACAGAAAAAAAAAAGAAGAAAAAAACAGAAAAAAAAAATGGAAGAAGAAAAGGATAATTCATTGGCCTTTTTCTAAAAATAAAACTAATTTGTTCACGGACTTGGTCTTCCCGTTTGGCTTTAGTTTAATATTTTAAGGGAATTTTTATATAGAATTGATACATAGAGAATAAATATATAATACAATCATACAATCAATATAATAAATCGTAGATCTTGACTATTTGACACGAGAATGCATGTCATACTCTCAATAATAATAATAATAATAATATATGGATAGTTTTGAGTAAAAAATAATAAAAATTACTAAATATAAAATATGTAACTGTTGTTTTGTGTCGACGTAATAGGTTTTTATTTTTTTTGTATTTTTTTAAAATATAAGTCTAGCTCAAAAATTGGCATGCATAGATAAAGGCATGATTGGGCTTTTGAGATGTTGGGTCCATTCCGTCTCACCCACATGTTAAATTATTTATTATATGGTATCATTGAGCCGAAGAGTAATGTTACGTTTTACGGAATGTAAGTGGCAGTTCGAACTTCAAATCTTATAATTAACATCTTAGGAATTCAAGCACAAGAACATCCGATTATAATCATGATATTTAAAGAATCTTTTTGGTATATAAGCTAACAAGGATACGTAAACTAGCTAAGATAACCATTTTATTTATTTATTTATTTAGTTTTGGGAAATAAATACTAAGTAGCCAGAGATCTTGGGCCGGAATGATGCGGCTTACTGTAGAATACCAATGTTGGTTAAACGCGTATAGGCGGGGAATTAGAGGCAGAAGTTTGTCGCTCAAAATCCAGAAATTTTGGCGCCTTTCGATCCCAAGGATGGGAAGATTTCCCCCGCAACGACTCGGTTTGCTTGGTTCCTCTCCTGGACCACCTCCTCCGCCTGGTCATCCATTCCCTTGGTCACCTCTACTTCCTGTATGTATAAATCTCTTCTTCTTCTTCTTCTTCTTCTTCTCTCTCTCTACACAATTTTAATTTCGCTCTTACTTTTCCTCTTGCTTTCACTTAATCCATTAGGGATTTCTTGGTGTTTGTTCATATTTTGTGTACTAGGACGCTAGGGATCTGGTTTAGCGAAGCTTATGCTATTTGATTTTGTTCATCTCTTGTTGTGAATCTGAAGATTCCAATAGAGCTATTACCAAATTGGTATGAGTAACGGAACAATTTCATGGGCATAATATATGTATGTGTGACAGGTTAAATTATATGAAATTAATGGTATTGATGTTGATCCATAATAAGAAATTATTAGAGTTATAGTAGAAATCAAATTAATTCAATTATTTTTAAATTTTATTATTTGGATCTATATATATAGACAGGGTGTAGTATTAGATTAAAATAGAAGAGAAAATTATCAAATAATCGTTTAATAGTGGTATCAAAACTATTAAGTTTTAAACGTGATATCAGAGTGGGTATTTTGATCTAGATTGAGAGAAAGCATATAAGTCTCACCAAAATCACCCCAAAATAATAGGAGTCACCAAAATCATAAGTGTAGCTGGACTGCTAATTTTTATCACTAGAACTGTTGCCTACTATCATGAAAAATAGCCACCACCACTATGTGCCGCCTCATGTGTAGCCTGAGTTGCTGTTTGCCTTGCCTATAGCTACCCCTTGCACCACCAAATGCTAATAAGCTTGGATCCAATCTCCACCCACCTAGAAAGTTGCCAAAATGTCACCGATTTGAAGAAATTTGATGGTAGCCTGTGATCTTCATCATAGGACCCATCTTTTCCTATCGTTGTTACAATACTGAACCACCATCATTTAGCTCCTTAACCACCGATTTACCTCCTCCACCTAGTGATGACAAAGAAGAAAATCAAGAGCAGAAGCATAAGAAAATCAAGGCTAAAATTGCAAATAATATAAGTTTAGGGTCATAATTGCAAATAACAATCATTTGGGTCCAAATCACAAAGAAGAAGTCCAATGGTGAAGTAGATAGATATACAATAAGATTGGTTATAAAAGGGTTTAAACAACTTGGTTATGATTATCATGAGATATTCTCTTCTTTCACTTGAATGAAGATGATTAGACTTATAACTGCTTTAGTTGTGCATAATCATTAAAAAATTCATCAAATGGATATGAAGTCAATTTTCCTTAATGGTCCTCTTGAAGAGGAAGTGTTTGTCAAATATCTACTAGATTTTATGAAGAAAAGAAATGAAGAGAAGTTGTATAAGTTGAAAAAACATTATATGACCTGAAATAAGTACCTAAAGTATAAAACAAACACATTGATTTTTTTTTTTTCCATGAAGCCAATTTCCAAAAGTCTCCTTTTAAGCATACCTTATATGTAAAAGTTAATAATTCTAGTGATATTTTATTGATATATCTATATGTTGATTACTCAATCTTTACAGACAATAATTTTAGAATGGTTGAAGATTTTAAGTAGTCTATAATGCATAAATTTGAAATGATAAATTTAGGCCTAATGTCTTATTTTCTTAGTATTAAAGTGATTCAAGGTGATGATGGAATCTTTATCTATTAAAAGAGATATCCTACTAAGCTTTTAAAGAAATTTTGGATGTATGATTGCAATCTTGTGAGAACTTTTATAGAAGTTGATACTAAATTGTTTAAGGAAGACAATGAAGTACTTGTTGATTCTACATGTTTTTAGTAGATTGTTGCAAGTTTGAAATATCTGATATGCATAAGGTTTGATATATCTTATGAAATTTATTTGATTAATAAATTTCTAAAGTCTTCTTGCCAACCTTATATATAAGTTGCCAAGAGGATTATGCAGTGCATAAAAGAAACTTATGATCATAGCTTATTTGTTATTTTGATAGTGATTAGGGTGGAGATGTTGATGATTGTAGAAGTACTTATGGTTATTATTTTAACTTTGGAACTACTATTTGTTCGTAGTCATCCAAAAAACAGCCTGTTATGGCACTTTCAAACTATGAAGCAAAGTATGTGACTACCACTTCAAGTACTTGTTAAGCTATTTGATTGCATAATTTGCTGAGTGAGTTATATGTTTCAATTGAAAGTCTTATAAAAATATTTGTTAATAATATTTCTACAATCAATTTAACCAAAAATCCTGTAACACATAAAAAGAGTAAATATATCGATACTTGTTTTCATTTATTGAGAGATTATGTTGATAAAAGAGAGATTGAATTGTCATATTACAAATATTAAGATCAAATAACACACATTCTCACAAAATTGTTGAAGTATGAAGTATTTGTCAAGTGAAAACAAATATTAGGATTGAGAGTATCACTAAGTTAGGATTAAGGGGGGATATTGATATTAATTCAAATAAAAAGATTGTTAGAGTTATTATAGAAGTCAAATTAGTTGAGTCATATATATAGAGTGTGGTGTTTTATTAGATTAAAATAAAAAGAGAAAATTCTAACAAATGGAATATGGAATGGTTGCGTGAATATTGCTATCATTTGAAATTGCCAATATTATTAAACACCTATAATTTGTCAAAGAAGTAATGAAGCACCATTGCAAACCTAATGGATGGGTTGGTGGCCAGATAATTGTTGCTTAAGCCAAGTAATTCTTGAAGTTGAAGCTTATCGAAAGTTATTGGTATGGTTCTAGTGAACAAATTCTCACTAAATTATATTTGGGGTCAAGATTTAGAAGCATTTAAAATAAAGCTTGGGATATTTCCACAAGTTGATTTCCTTTTTGGAGAAGTTCTTGATAAGGAAGCTACAAACCCAGACTAGATAGGAGATTTCTCGATAGCTAATTTGGTCAAATTAGACTTGTAGTAAAGTTGTTTGTTGGCAATCTCAATTTCTTTAGGAAACTTAGATTATGCATATTTTCTAGTATAACACTTGTTACAAGAGTGCTAATAGATTTAATGTCAATTTAATGTAAAATTAGTGGTTTGGAATATATTCTTTTGAGGCCACCAAATGTTGTTTTGGAGTTTTGTGGATGTCATCCTTTCATGGCATTCTCCAGGTCGACCCATCCTTCATCACTAACAAAATTTTCTAGATCATTAATGTCTATAGGATCATTATGATCTTTTGGTTCATTTAGATAATCTAGTAGGTTATCATAAGGGATTTTTCTTGACAATTCTTGTAGTATTGGACCAATTTGTTATATTGAGTATTGATGTTGAAATATACCTGATGCCTAAAGTACCTCTTCATGAAGATTTTTTAAATGGAATCTTTTACGGCAAATGTGAGCATTTCTTGATATCCAACATACTAGTTAATAGCCAATGTTTTAGATCTCTAACTTTGTATTTGTTAAATTAAGGGAATCAAGCAATTCCAAATACCTTATCTAGGAAGATTAGGTTTGTTACAAAATTGACCATACATAAGGATCATATGTTTTGCTAGTTCAATTATGTTTATATATTCTAGAGGTGAAGATTCTATTCATAAATGGACATAGTGATCTTCATTAGCCATCAATTATAGTTCAAACGATGTTATCTTTCTGCTTACTTGGTCAAACTAATTTGGATCATTAAAAATGAGACTTAAAAACATTCCATAGTCTATAAGCAACTAGGGAGTCATCTCCATGTCTTTAAATTTGTAAAAATTTTAGAACTCCAAATCAATGTTGGCTTTGTAGATTAAGAAATCCAATCAATAAAAACACATTGTTCTTTCCAGTGGGATTTGCATACATGTTTGCATATTATTAGGTTTTATGAAATAAGCATTCTAGTTAAATGTTAACGAACTAAAGTGTTTATGAAAAATATAAGTCCTATGTATTTTCTATATACACCTAATGCATTTTGCAAATCATAATATCCTTTCTATTGAACTTTAGGATGCAAAGAAATTTGATTTTGAATTTTGGAAAATTCAATGAAAATTCCCAATAATGCACTATTAAAAATGCAATAATAATTATATTTGGAGTTTTGAGATTTTGTAAAGAAGTATTTTGCTAATGCATTGATGACATCTAGAAAATAAAAGTTTTTTCTTCTTGATATCCAAAGATTATCGAGAAGACATTACTAATCAAATTCTAATTTTCTACTTTATACATGTCAAAATGGAAAATTAGTTTTTAGAGAAAATGATTTTAGATGGAATCCTTTAATATCTATAAAGTTTTCCATATTCTTGCAAGATAAATCAAATTTTGTTAGTGAAAAGAATAACAGATTTTTTGAATAAAATTTTATATAATTGATTACAGTTATAAACAAATTTTTTGTAACTAAGAAAACTCTTTTTTTGTAATGCTTTTCTTTGGTAAGAGAGATTTCTTTGGCTCTTGGTAAATCAAGGAGTTGCAAGTCTAGATCTAGGTTTTATCATTGTACAAGACTATATTTTATGGTCAAGTATATGATTAATTTGGGTTTTGGATATTTGTAACTGGGGTTTAGGTTTTGGTTTGGAAGTAGTTTCATTTGTTATGAAGGCTTCTACAAATCCTACAAATTTGAAGATATGGAGATGACTCCTCAATTTCTTATAGACCATGGAATGCTTTTGAGCATCATTTTTAATGGTCCAAATCAATTTGACCAAGTGCATAGAAATATAACATCACTTGGACTATAACTAATGGCTAGTAGAGATCATTATGTCTATCTATGAATAAAATCTTCACCTTTAAAATATATAAATGAAATTGAACTGGTAAAACATGTGATCATTATGCATAGTCAATTTTGTTGTAAACCTAATCTTCTTAGACAAGGTATTTGGGATTGCACGATTCCATTTATTTAACAAATACAAAATTAGAGGTCCAAAACATTGGCCAATAATTGGTATGTTGGATATCAAGAAATGTTTATATTGGCCATAGGAGATGCCATTAACAAAATCTTCAAGATGAACCCTTAGATGATGACCTACTAGATTATCTAAATGAACTAGAAGATCATGATGATCCTATAGCCATTAATGATCTAGAAAATCTATTTGGTCATGAAAGATCGGTTGACTTAAATAATGCCATAGGGGGATGACATCCACAAAACTCTAAAATAACGTTTGGTGGCCTCAAAAGAATATATTCCAGACCATCAGTTTTACCAAAGTAATTTTACAAATATAGCTTTGGTAGTTTTCAAGAAATAAACGACAAAACAATTTTCAGTGAAATTTCCAAATTTAATGTTTTCACATATAGTTTTACAATTAAAATCGAGGAAAGAGATATGTATCTTTTGAAACCTTTTGAAACTGTTCATCTTCTTTCTCAAAATTCTTTACAAAATCACAAAAACAAACATTATAAATACATTTATATTGGTTTGGTACAAATAGGTATCAACCATTTACAAAAGAAGATTTGAATACTTCCATTTTATGAGTCCTTAGAAATACTAGATTTATAAGCTTCCAAAATCCTATTCTTTCTTCAATAAAATCTAGTCTTTCTTTTAGACCTATTTCTTTCAATAATCCAAACCTCACAATCTCTTTATCTAACCAAAATATTATACAAAATATGGTTTTACAAATCAAAATCTACAATTACAATATGTTAAAAGACTTGTCTTTAGGGTGAGAAAGGTCTCCCATGAAATGAAAGGAAATTGTAAAGATAAGATAGGTTACAACATATTTGATAGGGTTACCTAAATTATCTAGGATAGGTACATCATCTTCTATGGTTTGGATGACTTTAAGGATATGATCTAGTTATTCTTTAGTGAGATAGTAATCCTACCATCCTTTGAGTTATCCTGAAAATCTTGCTATGAGGAGTTCGGTAATAATTTTATTTGGAGTGTTGTTATGGGTTTTGTAGACATTTGTCATCATAGTCATCTGTTGTAAAAGACTAAAGATATATTTTGACATGTCATCAATATTCCATTCATAAATGGAAGATGCATTGAACTTGTACCAATTTAATGTGTTTGTTTTGTTTTCAAGGTCAAGATCTAGAGTTATGAGTCTTGATATGGGTTTTGGCCATAAGATATGGTTGATTTGAAGTTTTGGCACTTATAAAGGTAATTTAGGGGATTTGTTTAGAAGGGAAAAAGAACAATCTGAATCTAAAGATTGCTTTGTTTGAGATTTATTTCCCAAGGTTTTTACTTGCTTTTTTATAGAAGAAGATAAAGATAGTTCCAAAGTAGCTAGTTTAGCTTTAATCTCTTAAATAAAGGGATTAGCAAGTTTTTTAGAGTTTTCTAATTTAAAGGGTTAAAAGGGTTTGAGAACAAGATGTTTGATTTTTGTGATTTTTGATTTTGTAACTATCTTTTGTATAGTATACTGCTTAATTTGTCTTCTTATATAGTTCAACTAAGTACCCATGGTATAAAGATGAGTATTTGAAAAATTGTTTTACTAGATAATTAAAACCTTTTTAGTTTCCTTCAAAACCAAAGCAAGTTATTCCCAAAACTTTTCATAATGGGATTATCAACAAGCTTGGTATAGTACTTTTTTCATCCAAAACCATAAGTGTAGCCATCCATGGTTATTCTACTTCGAGACAAAAATTAACCCTATAAAAATGTCCAATTGGTTTAAATACTAATGAAATTATTTTGGTTCTACCCCATATATTTTGGTTTCAGAAGTTTAAGAAAGTTATAAACTGTTCAAAACCAAGTATAAACCTTCTCCTAATGAGATAAAGTGCTCATGATTGTTGGCTTTACAAAAAGTAAAAGCATCTTTTTAAAAAAGAAAAGTTAGCTTTTGAAAAAACAAAAGTTACTTTACATAAAGAAGATGTCATCTCTACAAACTTCCAAACCTACTTTTGAAAAAAGAGATTTCATCTATCTACCTTGACCCTTGGCTTCTCAACTATAAAATGAAGCTCAAAAGGAATTCAAAGGCAACCTTATCAGTTGCATTAATCTCTAATTCCAAATCTACAAACTCCTTATTTTGTAATCCTCCTCATTTCCCCTTCTCATCTATCCTATAAATCTCCTCTTCCTTTGTACTTTTTTTATCAATAAAATTTTAAGTTTAAAAGTGTTGTTTATGTTGTGCACACCTCTAATTGGTATTAGAGCAAATTCAAAGAGTTTTTGAAACAAACTCAAATTTGTTTTTATTGCATTGGAACATAAGGTATATTTTGCACATTTACTAATTCATATTCTTGCATGGTGGTACAAAACACATTTTTACATTGTGGTTTAATGCATATTTTTACATTGTGGTATTAAGCCATTATACTTCTAGGTGTGCTATCCCTAAAGTTTGTTGATTGTTTGTTGTTTATTAAGACATGTGTGAGTCATTAGCATATTGTTAGATCGTTGAAGAGCTGGTGGATTATAAGAAGTCTACTGTACTTAAATCTCAATTTCTGAGTGTACCTAAAACTCCAATTCCTTAATATGAACCTAATACTTTACAAAACTACTTCTTGTTCTAACTCTTCTTCCTCTAAAAACTTTGAAACTAGAAGAATAGCCAACACTAAGGAAATTACTCTAAAAGATTTCAATAAAGGTGTTGATGATTGGGAAATTCCAAAAGTCCAATAGGATCAAATTTACAAAATTCCAAATTTAATGTTTTCAAAAAAGATTTTGCAATCAAAACTAAAAAAAGAGATATTCAACTTTTGAAACTATTCATCTTCTTTTTCAAAATTCTTTACAAAATCACAAAAATAAACATTAAAAATACATTTATATTGGTTTGGTACATGTAGGTATCAAACCACTTGTAAAAGAAGGTTTGAACACTTTCATTCTCTTCTAATAGTTCTTAGGGATCTAGATTCCAAGATTTTCTTCATTTTTTAATAGATTTTAGTTGTTATTCTAAACCTATTTCTTTAAATTGTTATCTAAACCTCACAGTGTTTTTATATGACAAAAATGTTTTACAAAGTATGATTTAATAAATCAAAATTTATAATTACAATATGCTAGAAAGCTCTATTTTAATTGTATTGATTTACAAAATTTATTAAAAAATAATGATTTCTAAATTTGCATTGAAACACAAATTTCAATCTAAAAAAAGAGAAATCCTTCTCTTATAAAAAACTTTGTCTCGTTCAAACGTTGTTATTCCCAAATCCATTTAATGGAAAGATATTACCTTTCCTGTTGACTTAATCCTTGAAGGAGCAATAAAACCTCAATGTCCAAAATACCTTTAACTAAATACAGAAATTTCTAAAATATACCAACTTTAAGATAAAAAAGTTATCCTAACCTTTAATAGGAAATTTACAAGTTTTTAGAGCTTTAACAAAAGATCAAACTTCCATTTCCTTTTTAATTAACCTAGGACATGTTTCCAACCTCCTATTTACCATAAACCTATCTGCAAAACCTCCAAGATTCTTAACCTCAAATATTTTAACTAATGCTTTCCAAATTGTAAATTACCATACAAACATTTCTTATCCTATTTATATAAACCCTTATGAACAATCACCTCCGACCTCTCCAATACCTTCTAGCATGACAAAAAACATCCAAAATGAATTGCGTGTTTTAGAAAAATCATGCTTTGATGATTCACAAGATGGTTTACAAAATGAATTCCAACTTGCCAAAAAACTCCTGCATAATAATTTTTATGTACTATATAATACTACAAAAAAAAATTATTTCCTCAAATATTTTCTTGAGAAAGGTAAGAGATCCAAGAGGATTATTATACTTTTCCCTCTTTTCACAAACAACATATGTTATTTTTTCTTTGGTTTTCAAACTATGTCCCTTAGATGGATTATATATGGCTATTCAAAAAATTTCATTTTAAAGATTCTTTTTCCAAAAATTCTACAAACATTATGACTTATCATAATAAGTCCATAAGATGGACTACTCCAAATGACCAAGTCATAGAATTTGAACACCCTCCTCTTAGACAAACCAAAATCACCCATTAATAGAATACTACTAATCTTGCACTTTACAAAATTCCCCAAGAAACCGATTCTTCAGAAAAACATTTTAAAATGATCATTCAATAAAACAATTTCTTAAACACTTATCTTTATACCATAAATACTTAGCTAAATCGTATAGAAAACTAGATTTAGCAATTTACCATACAAAAGACAACTACAAAACCAGAAATCACAAAAATAAAATATCTTGTTTTCAAACCCTTTCAACCCTCTAAATTAGAAAACACTTAAAAACTTGTTTATCCTTTCATTTAAGAGATCAAAGCCAAACTAACTACTTTGGAACCATTTTCATCCTCTTCTACAAAAAAAAAAAAGAAAATCAACACCTTGGGAAACAAATCCTAAATAGACCAATCTTCAGATTTAAATTGTTCTTCTTCCCTTCTAAACAAATCCCTTGAATTACCTTTACAAGTATCAAAACCTCAAATCAACCATATCTCAAGGTCAAAACCCATATTTGAACTCATAACTCTGAATCTTGAGCTTGAAAAGAAACCTTCCAAACTACCTTTACAACTTTTTAAACCCTAAATTGGCCACATATTAGGGACAAAACACCTTGAATTCCAAACTTCCAAATTATTGATTTCTAACCCTAGTTTTGATTCAGAGCCTTCTCATCACTTAGTTAAAGAACCTTTCTAAATAAATGAAACTACATTTGAACCAAAACCTAAACCCTAGTTACAAATGTCCAAAACTATGATTAATAATATACTTAACTATGAAATATGGTGTCATACATTAATAAAACCTATATCTAGACTTGCAACCCCTGATTTCTCAAGAGCCAAAGAAATCTCTCTTATCAAAAAAAGAGCATTAGAAAAAGAAAATTTTCATAGTTACAAAAAATCCTTATATATTTGTAACCAATTACAAAATATTTTATTCAAAAAATCTATTATTCTTTTCATTAACAAAATTTGATTTATCTTGTAGGGATATGGAAAATTTCATAGATATTGAAGGATTCCATCTAAAAACATTCTCTCTAAAAACCACCTTTTCATTTAGAGATGTATAAAATATAAAATTAGAATTTGATCAATAATGCCTTCTTAATAATCTTTGGATATCAAGAAGAAAAACCTCTGATCTATTGCATGTCATAAATATATTAGCAAAATACTTCTTTACAAAATCCCCAAACTCTAAATGCAATTATTATTGCATTTTCAAGGGTGTATTATTGGTAAATTTCATTGAATTTTCAAAAATTCAAGATCAAATTTCTTTGCATCCTGAAGTTCAATATAAAAGATATTATGATTTATAAAAGGCATTTGGTGCATGTAGAAAATATATAAGACTTACATTTTTCATAGATACTCTAATTCGTCAACATTTAACTAGAATGCCTATTGCACAAAACCTAATAGTTATGGATAAAAATCCCATGAAAAGTCCCATAACTACTAGAGATCTTTTCAAAACCTCATCAACACCATTTTTTAGTTTTTGTTTGAAACAAGAAGGTGAAAGCAATTTTTCTTTAAAATTATAAGACTAATTTGATGATGTCCATGACCTTATCCATCAACTCAAATCATTTAAGGAGATAACATCAGAAATCATGAGCTTGAGTGAAACATAAAAGTGAAAAAAAGGTGATTTGGCTTTGCAATATTCCAAACTCATGAGTAAATCCATAAGTGAAACCCAACATTTATCTCCTAATAAGATAAATGAAAAAAACCATAACCAATTCTTCTTCTTTCATGATACTTTTTATCATTATTTTCAAAACTATGAAAACATAATCTTTCATGTCAACCAAAAAGACAAGAATGCCTTGAAAAAACCTTCATTACAATCCAAAAATTCCTTAGAATAATTGCAACCTCTCCATAACAGTTTCAAGGTATCATTACATATTATGAAACTAGCTATTTTCCACCAGGAGAGGGACCAAGTTGTTAGGAACAACTCTAAACAATAGATCCCACTAGAAAGAACAACGTGTTCTTGCCAATTAGATTTCTTAATCTATAAAGCTATTATTGATTTGGAGTTTTACAAATCCTACAAATTTGGAGACATAGAGATGACTCCTCAACTGCTCATGGACTATGGAATGCTTTTGAGCATTATTTTCAATAATCCAGATCATTTTAACCAAATGGGAAAAATGATAGCATTACTTGGACTACAACTGATGGCTAGTGCAAATCATTATGTCCATCTATGAATAGAATCTTCACCTCTAGAATAAATAAATGGAATTGAACAAGCAAAACATATGATCATTATGCACAATCAATTTTACTACAAACTCAAGCTTCCCAGACAAGTTATTTAGGATTGCTCAACTCCATTCATTCAACAAATACAAAATTAAAGGTCCAAAACATTGTCCAATAATTGGTTTGTTGGATATTAAGAAATGCTCATGGAAAGGTATTCTAGGCATCAAGTAGATTTCAACATCAATACTCAATACAACACATTAGTCTAATACTACAGAAATTGTCAAGAAGAACCCCTTAATGATGACCTACTAGATTATTTAAATGAACCAAAAGATCATTATGATCCTATAGACATTAATGATTTAGAAATGTAGTTGGTGATGAAGGATGGGCTAACCTGGAGAATGCCATGGAAAGATGATGTCCATAAAACTCCAAAACAACATTTGGTCACCTTAAAAGAGCATATTCCAGACCACCAATTTTACCAAAGTAATTTTACAAAAGTAGTTTTGGCAATTTTCAAGAAACATAACTTATGACCACCAACTCCGTAAAATGACAAAACAACTTTTGGTGAAGAAATAAGACAAAGTGCTCGTGATTGTCGACTTTACAAAAAGAAAAAAGCATCTTTTCATAAAAGAAAAGGTAGCTTTTGAAAAAGTAATTACTTTACAGAAAGAAGATGTCAGCTCTACAAACTTCTAAACCCATTTTTGATAAAGGAGATTTTGTCTCTCTACCTCAATCCTTGGCTCCTTAACTATAACAACAAGCTCAAAAAGAATTTGAAGGCATCCTTATCAGTTGGAGACTCTCCAATTCCCAATCTATAAATTCCCTCCCTTGTATTCTCTCTAACTCCCCTTTTGTAAATCTCCTCTTCCTCTATACTTAAAATTTTCTTTAATAAAATTTTAAGTTTTCAAGATGTTTTATCCTTGATATAGAGCCAATTTGGGGTTTAGAAAGTTGTAAAAGTAGTTTGGAAGGTTTCTTTTCAAGGTTAAGATCCAAAACTGTGAGTCCAAATATAGGTTTTGGCTATCAGATATGGTTAATCTGAGGTTTTGATACTTATAAAGGTAATTCAGGGAATTTGTTTAGAAGGGAAGAAGAACAATTTAAATCTAAAGATTGCTTTATTTAGGATTTATTTCTCAAGGTTTTGACTTACTTTTTATAGAAGAAGATGAAGATGGTTCCAAAGTAGTTAGTTTTGCTTTAATTTCTTAAATAAAGGGATCAATAGGTTTCTGAGGGTTTTCTAATTTAGAAGGTTGAAAGAGTTTGAAAATAGGTTGTTTGATTTTTGTGGTTTCTAGTTTTGTAACTATTTTTTGTATAGTAAATTGTTGAATTTGTTTTTTTTATACGCTTCATCTAAGTATCTACGGTATAAAGATAAGTATTTAAGAAATTGTTTTATTAGATGATCATTTTAGAAAGTTTTTTTGAAGAATCAATTTCTTGGAGAATTTTGTAAGGTGCAAGATTAATAATATTCTATTGATGGGTGATTTTGCTTTGTCTAAGAGTAGGGTGTTCAGATTTTATAAGATGGTCATCTAGAGTAGTTTATTCTATGGACTTATTATGAGAATTTACAAGGTTTGTAGAGTTTTTGGAAAAAAGAATCTTTAAAATGAAATTTTTTGAATAGCTAAATGTAATCCATCTAAGAGGCATAGTTTGAAAAACAATCAGAAAATAATTTTTTTTTTTTTTGGGAAAAGAGTGAAAGTATAGTAATCCTTTTGGATCTCTTTTTGCGGTGTTATGTGATGAATAAAAATCATTATGTAGGAGTTTTTTAACTTTTTTTTTTTTGGGAAAAGAGTGAAAGTATAAGAATCCTTTTGGATCTCTTTTTGCAGTGTTATATGATGAATAAAAATCATTATGTAAGAGTTTTTTTGTTAAGTTGGAATTCATTTTGTAAATCATCTTGTGAATCATCTAAGCATAATTTTTCTAAAACATGCAGCTTATTTTGGATGTTTTCTATGATGGTAGAAGGCGTTAGAGAGGTTGAAAGTGATTATTCTTGAGGATTTATATAAATAGGATAAGGAATATTTGTATAGTAATCTATAGTTTGGAAAGAAATAGTTGGAATGTCTGAGATTGAGAATTTTAGAGGTTTAGTAGGTAGGTTTATGATAGACAAGAGATAAGAAATATGTCCTAAGTCAATTATGGAGGAAATAGAAGTTTGATCTTTTAATAAAACTCTAAAACTTATAAATTTCCTATTGAAGGTTAGAATAACTTTTCTGTCTTGGACTTAGTCTATTTTTGAAATTTCTTTATTTAATACAAGGTGTTTTCGAACGGAAGTAAACCTTCTTATTTCATAGAATAGAACCTCTCTCTGTGAGATATTTCATTGTGGAAGGGCATGGTTTAGATTAGAAACCAAAGATTAGAAGCGAGCACTATCCTTAATAGTATGTAAACAACCTAACCATTTCTATTAGACGGCAGCGTGAGAAGTTAAGAAAATAGGGCCTGTGGTAAGCTTGTCTTAATGATAGAGTAATAACGTAGAAACCTCTTTGAGAACTCAAGAGGTTAAGGTTTTATTACTCATTTAAGGATCCAGTTATTAAGAAGGGTAATATCTTTCCATTAAATGAATATGGGGATAACAGTGTTTGTAAAAGAAGAGTTTCTCCTTTTTGGGATTGAAATTGGTATTTGGATGCAAATGTAGAAATCATTGTTTTGTAATGAATTTTGTAAATCAATGCAACCAAATTGAGATCTTCCAACATATTGTAATTATGGGTTTCAATTTGTAAAATCATACTTTGTAAAATATTTTTCTTAGCTAAAGAGACTGTGAGATTTAGATAACAATTAAGAAAAATAGGTGCAAAACAAAGACTAGACTTTATTGAAGAAAGAAAAGAATCTTGAAAGTTTGTAAATCTAGTATCCCTAAGGATTACTAGAATAAAAGTGTTTAGACCTTCTTTTGTAAGTGGTTTGATACCTACTTGTATCAAACTAATATGAATGTATTTGTAATACTTGTTTTTGTGATTTTGTAAAGAATTTTAAGGAAGAAGATGGACAGTTTCAAAAGGTTTTTAAAAATTGTATATCTCTTTTCTTGGTTTTGATTATAAAATTATTTTTGAAAACATTAAATTTGGAAATTTTGTAAATTTAATCCTTTTGTACTTTTAAAATTTATCAATCATCAATATCTCTATTGAAATCTTTTAAAGTAATCTCCTTGGTGTTGGCTATTCTTTTATTTTTAGAGTTTTTGAAAGTTGAAGAGTTAAAACATGAAGTAGTTTTGCAGAGAATTATGTTCATATTGAGGAATTAGAATTTTACACACACTCAAGAATTAAGATTTTAGGCACACTTAGGAATTAAGGTTTAGGCAAAGTGAAGGGTCGAGAAGATGAATGGAAGGGTCTTTTTTACCATGGTTTTGCTTTATTGGATAAGAGTGGTATGTTGAAGAGTTCAATAAGTAGGGTTTTCCTTAAAACAATCATAAAGGGGTTTTACAATAAGATTTATGTATGAAATGAAATTTAGAATTCAATAAGAATAAAAAAAGTTTTAATTTGAAAATACTCATTTTAGATTAAAAAAATAGTAATTTTATTTGTACAGGTCATTTTGGAATTATTTGCAGTTGAAAATTCTTCATTAGGTTTTTTTTTTAAAATACAATTTATAACAATTTTTTATTTTATACAGTTCAAATTTAACTCAATATCAAATAAAACTATTGTATCCAATTTGAAATCATTCGAAAATACCAAAATGATTTTGATAAAATATTTTTTGGAAGTAACTTATTTGAAGTAAAAAGAAAATTATTTGGAACTCTTTCAGGGTTTTGAAGATTTTGAATTTACTAATTTAATTCAAGATCACTTTCTAAAATTTCTTCTATGTGTTTGGAAAGAAGAAATTGAAAGTTTTAATTGATGGTCTTGATTTCTATTTGGAATTCTTATATGATAAGGGTAAATTTTTTGAAATTTCTTTTAATTAGAATTGTAATAAGACCATAAAGAGATTTAAAAGTTGATGAAGTAGTGTTTGAAATATTATGTTTACTTAAAATTTTAAGTTTTCAAGTGTTTAGTCCAAAGGGAATCTTTAAGTATAGAAAAAAAAAATGAAAATTTACAAAGGGGAGTAAAGAAGAATATGAGGGAAATTTCAAAAACAAAATTTTACTTTTTTATGAGGTAAGATCCACATTTTGATTATACTCTAATTTAATCTTCTAACTACAAATATTTGTTTTTTGTAAAATAAAATACTGTTCACCTTTCTAAAATTTCAAATTCAATTTGCAAATTCTTACAAATAGTAATATAAAATTTCAGATATTTTAATATTTTTAAAATGTAAACCCCACTGTTGGGCTGATTTGCTCTGCCTATGTATTGAAACTATTTCTTTTTTGGTCTGAAAAATAACCATTTTTGACTTTTGTTTTCTTTCATGCATAAGTTAACCAAGCTAATTGATACTACCATTTCCTAAATAAATAAATAAATAAAAAGACAAAAGGCTAATTGGTATTATCGTACTAGCCTTATAGACAAGCTAATTATAGAGAAGTTTAAATGCCAACCAAAAACTTCTGTGCTGTTTTAAATTATAATCGTTAATTCATTCCTCACGGCAAAGTTAAGAATCAAGAGTTAACAATTGACAAGGAGATATTTATGAAGAGATATATATGGGTTGGGCTAAATCAGGGTTTGGGCTTAAAATAATTTGTTAGAGTTGAATTTGGGCTCGATAGAGACAACTTGTGACCAGGCCCGACAGAACTTAACAAAGAAAAAGTTTGACCTACACCACAAAGCATAAAGGAAATTTTGTCATACGGATGCAAACCTATAAAATTTGTCTTGCCATTTATTGCACAATTGTAATAATTTAAAATATGATTGTAAGTTATGCGTCTATTCCATTAAAACATGTCAACAGAATATGAACAGGTCTATTTGAAAAAGTCATAGATGGTAGACAGGGAAGGTCGAAGGCTGCGTTAATACTGTTTCATTGACCGGTTTGTTAGTTGTGTATAGTTTCTAACTGCTGACTTTGTCTTTTGGGGAAACCATTTTTTTATACTTCCAAAGCCAAACATTTAATGGGGGCAAAACATAAATGATATATGAGTAAGCCACTTATTATTTGAAAGATTGCAAATACCAGACAACCTGTTTTTAATAAATTTGTTTACTTCTTCATAGAAAAGAAATCTAATCCCTGAGATAGCATTTTTGTACTTTTCCTCCAACTATTCTTTTCTATTAACTGGAAAAGAACAAAGAATAATACGATATCAAGTTATGACATCGGATTGTTCCCGGCATGAAAGAAATTGGCCAACTAATGTGTAAGACACTATAAAAGCTTTCATTTTGAAGAATACGTTGATTTGACAAGAAAAGAGGAAATTTCTCACACACAATTTTTTATTAAGTAGATAAAATTATGATATAATCTTAGACCCACTAATCATAAATAGATGTCTTAGATGTGAGTCTCGTATTCAAAATTTAATTAATCCATGTAATAAAGAAAAAATAAAAAGTAATGAGATAAATAAATAAGTAAAAAATTAGGTAAATGAAGATACATAAATAGAAAGATATTACATTGAACTCAATAATATTTTGTTACTAAATTTTTTTAAAGACAATTTAGACCTTTTTAAAAAAATATATAAGTTCATATTCTTAAATATAATAATTATATAATATTTATATCAATTATAAAATTCTTTATTATTTGCGCATCGCATGGCTAGATGACTAACTTTTTTATTAGGATTTATTTGATATTGTAATTATGGTTTGAAAATTTGGGTTTTAACTCAAATGAAAATTTAATTGTATTTGATAAATTTTAAAATTTGTGGTTGGTGGGAGCATATCATATCTTACACCTATAATTAGGGACTATAGTGCTTTCATGCAGTGCAAAAACACATCACAATTTCTTTATTTTTTTAAAAACAATTTTATTGTTATATAAAGTAATTACAATTTTATTTCTTTATTACCAAATAGACAATTGTGTTTATTTATAGAAATTTTCTAGACTCTTAATTTACCAATTATGGCAATAAAACTCAACCTCCATACTAAATAAACCCTAAATAACTTGACATACAATATAAATAGATAAATTTTTGCTTTTTATAGGGATAAATATCAATTTAGTCCTAAAATTTTAAAGAGTTTTTCAATGTAATTTTTAATGTTTGTCTATTTTCATTTAAATCCTAAATCTTTATAGTCACTTCCACTTAAGTACTTTTTTTGGGCAAAAAGGAAAATATCCATTAAATAGACAACCGAATACAACAAAAAATTAAAAATACACACTTTTGACATATTAAAGATACCTCTATCCCTTTAAACCTCCAATTCATGACACAAATCCTAAATCTTCTCCTAAAATCAAGATAGAAGCACCTCCCTTTACACTAAAACCAACTGCTCTTTCCTCCTCTCTTCCCCATGTGACATTTGCTTGCTTAAGCCTATAAAAATCTTGTTCCATTCATTCACATTTGTTTTAGAACCCTTTTATTTGTAGAAAGATATTAAAGAAATTAAAGGTGAATGTTGTGCCATTATGGTAACGTAGTGGTGATTTAGACAATGTGGATTGATTTAAACCCACGAAGGAGATTTCTTGCATATGGACAATTCAAAGTAGGATTTTCTTTTATGTGTAGTGTGTATGGTTGCATGATCTTAACTTGATTAAAGAATTTATTTTTTCTTCAATCTCTTGTAGGAAGATGGAGAATGTGGATTAATTCATTCAATTAATCCACAAATGTGTGATAAAGCATGCTAGATAATTCTCAGCTAGTTAGATGGGTTAGTACTATAGAAAGGGAGAGGGCTCAGTGCAGGAAGGAGTTGATATGTCTAAGGATTATTGTTGTTGTTACAACAATTGCTTTAATATTGATCATCATTCGGGTTACAAATTGTATCAGTTAAAATGCTTGTCCTTAGAATGGAATTAGTGTGGGTGACAATTTAATATTAAATGTAGTTCAATGTAATTCAATGCAGACCTTTTTGTTGTTGTATAATGCAAGTTTAAACTGTTAAATTTAAAAGTAATGTCATTGATTTGGTTTTAATGCATTGTTTAGATGAATTAACACTATAACTTTTGCATTATATTTTATTTGGCAATTTCCAAAACAAACATACAGTAAATCCCATTATGTCCATAAAAGGTGCTAAAATGTCAATTAATAATATTAACCAAAATGTGTACATGAACCCAAAATGTGGTCATGCAAAATGTGATTCCAATCACACGCACATAAAGTGACTATTTTATTCAATCACACAAAAAAGATGGATACACCAAAAGGTGTTAACTTAAGTACAAGAAAATTTCAATTTTGTTCATTGTAGAAAAAGAATAGTTATACCATAACATGTGCAAATATCTATTTTCTACCCCTAAATTTTCCTTTTACCTAATCTCTTTCATCTTAGCCTCACAATGGCTCTGCAAATAAAGTAACAAGTGTAATCAAACCACTAATTGCCATAACCAAACAATAACCAAAGTGTGTTATTGGAACATGAAATATTCAAATTACACTAATTAATAATTGTTGTGGCATGATGGCTGCATAACTACTTCTAGTTCAAGGCTAGCATACTAGGTTAAAGTTTCATAGCTACAAGTTTAGATCCAATGGGTTATTCATGTCTTGTTGCATGGCTCTCTTGAGTAAGGACTTTAGTTGATGTTTTCCTAAGCCTAATACTAGTTTGCTTCTGGTTGATCATCATTGTTGAAATATTTATAGTCTATTGACATTAATGAAAAATAAGGAAATAATGTGTATTGGTTAGAATACTTACTAGCTTTACAAAAGCATGAGCGATAAGTTCAGTTCTAACTTTATTTGCCTTGCTTGGTCATCATTTGTAGTAAATGCACACCTTTTTTTCTTTTACAATAAATTAGTAGAACTTTCCACTTATAAAAGGAGACAATTAGTTTGATGATTTGATACTCACAGTATTTGCTGGAGCAAGAGAGAGAGGGTCAGATTTGGGAGCAGTTAGATTGCTTAGCCCAACTTTAGTTGTAGTTACACTCACTTGATTCTTTAATTTTTTTGATGTTTTCACACTAAATCAGTACAATATTTAACTTGAAAAAATGAGAAAATTATAAACATTTGATTTAAAACTTATAATCTTTGCTGAAGCAAGAGGAAGAGGGTCAGATCTAGCAATATTTGAAATATTTGGTTTGTTTTGAGTAGCAGCTAAACTCCCTTACATTTGTCTTGTACTAAGAAATTATAAAAGATAATCATAATTAAATTATATGATCCATATGCTTAAAATAAATGCAATTAAGACATTAAATTACTCATATCTTTACTTGTTCAGAAATCAATCCATTTGGCTATATTGGATCATCTGAAGTGTCACTTAGTGGGACTAAATCAACCATGATGTTAGTTAGGAAGTTTAGAGCAGAGATTTTGTAAATTAGTTGTTCTAGATTAGTCCTAAACTTATTTGATAAAGTTGGATAAGCTATTGACACATTTAGCTATTTTAGATCAACCTTTAACTCATTTGGTTGTTCTGGATTAGCCATAGACTCATTTGATAAAATTGGATTAGCCACCGACTTATTTGGTTGTTTTGGATTGGCCCTTTATTCATTTTATTGGATTGGATTAGTATTGTCATGTTCTGTGTTAAGGACATTGGGCTAAACTATTTCCTTATTAATCTCACTTGTCTAAACTTCATTTTTTGTTGGGCAAGTCCTCTTGTTACAACCTTACTACTTGAATAGCTTACATGTCATCTTCATACCTTTCCTTGACATACTGTTTGAGGATTTATTACCCCATTCATCCCCATTTCTCCCTTCTTTTATTCTTTTTGGGTTTACCATTTCTTTTTTTATATGAAGGTGGCAATATTGGTATCATGTTTTAATATACTTCACATATTTGTTCTCTTACTAGTGATAAATACAGCTTTTGGGTCCCTCATCCCTGCAGTTTAATGCATATAAAGCATGTAGACATGAAATTCCTAATAGACTTCATGCACCACATATATACACCCCTTTTATTAATTTTCACATCAAATCTATCTCTTCTATGATTAATTTCATATCCTTCACTACCATTCCACTCAACATCTTAATAGTGACTCTCTTGTATCTTATCATGCAACTTTCTTTTGTTTCTATGGCTAATAGAACTATTCCATTTCACATCATGATGCCTATTTTCTTTAATGTTCTCATAATGTAAACACATATGTCTTCCAACATTGTAATTATAGACTTAGCTCTAG
Organism: Bruguiera sexangula; assembly: GCA_020141445.1. NCBI lineage: Eukaryota > Viridiplantae > Streptophyta > Magnoliopsida > Malpighiales > Rhizophoraceae > Bruguiera > Bruguiera sexangula. Next base: position 3,625,334 of record JAHLGP010000249.1, read on the forward strand.
CAAAGCCAATCTTCTTATTGAAAGCTTCACAAAGTTGTTATCTACAATTTTATACTAATATCATAGGTAAATAATGCTTTAAATCATTTCTCCTTGTTTGTTTTCAACATGTCATTATGAGCCTGGGGTCATTTTCCTTCAATTTAGTCATATTTGTATGGAAATCAACTTCGTTTATGGCTTTTGCATCTTATAAGAACATTCTTTGTTGTCTTAATTCTTTATATTGCTTGACACAATAGTTATGTTCTGCATGAAGAAATTGATTGCTAATTGCATTAAGTAAACAATATAATTATAAAAACAAAAATAATTAGTGTAATCTTATATAATTGAAATGACTTTTAATATAAGTGTCAATTTAAATTTACTAATATTACCCTTTTTTTAGTCTAAAATAATTGCCTAGTATTTTGTATTAGTGATTTCTAGACCTACTTTAGGAATTTCATGAACCTTGTCTAAGTATCTATGAACTCACTTATAACAATAGCCCAAGTAATTGGAAACATTTGATTATTGACATCCCTACCAATTGTATTTAAAATTTCTCCTTTCACAACCCTTTTCAAAAAGTAGTTATCAACTTTAGTGATCTTCCTACATCTTACAAAAAACATCTTTTATAGTAATTACATGCAAAGTACATTTTGTCAAACTCAAGGAACCTTGTCCCGAGTGCTAGTTTAATCTCAACTAGTTATACTATTACCTTTGGATTGCTCCTTTCAATTTTTCCTTTGTAATCCTAAAGTTAGCCTATTACTTTATGATTTATTTTTAATAGCAAAATTTTTGACTTTGTGACATTTAGTGAGACAAACTTCTAACTATTACTATCATTTCAACATACTTTCCAGTCATCCAATAAGAGTTTTAATTAGGGGCCTAAATCATCAAAGAAGTTGGTAGCCAACCATCTAAGAGAAATCCTATCATTCCTAAACATATGAATGTAGTCATGTGTATTCACTAGTGTCTTGACTTGCATTAATTTGAGATTTGAGACATATGTAATTGAAATCTTCCATAGACATAATGACTTATTACATTTTGCTCTCATAATTTCTTTGCAAAGCTTTGTATATTTAAAACTTAATTTTGTCCATTAAAGCACACTTAAAAAAGACATTTTTAAATATAGGTATGCTTTTAAACAACATTGATAACTTAAACTTAGGTTTTTCTTAATGTTTATTATGTAATGGAAATAGTTTCTTCATTCTAATAACCTTATCATTCTTTCTACTATTACTTGTTTTAGAACTTTTATAATCACTTAAGTCAAGATATTTAGTTTCATTTCTATTAGTACCAGAGTCTCATTCTCTTTCCTTTCACAACTATCTCCTCCCCTTTTGAAAGTCCTTTGTTTAATCTCCTCACATCACTTCTTGCTTCCCCAAGCTCTTAGTCATCATCATTAGTTAACATAACTAATCTTATTTTGCTTTCATTGTATTCTTCATAGTTTAAATCATCACTTTCAAAATCCCTTTTGTTTACTCCTTCATACATACAATTTACTTTGACTTTCATAAAAGTATCCAAGTCAATGCTGCCCAAAACTTCATCACCGATATAATTAATGTCATTTAATTAACTTAATAGCCATTTAAAATTTGTGTGTGCTCTATTGCCCTCTATCGCATCACTACTTATAAGGCTATTATGCATTCTATCCCTCATTACCCTCTTTTAAACCAATATTGGCTCTATTACTATTCCCCTATTTTCCACTAATCTCCTCACTTTTGTTGATTATAACTTCCTCTTCATGATGTGTTACATATACTTCAACTTATATTTTACTATTAACTCCTTAATGAATGTAGTCTTTATATCCCGATAATTGAATTTGTCAACTTCAATATTAAATTTGTCAACCTTACCTCCTTCATAATAGGTCTATGGCTTTATATGCAACACCCTACCATGATACATTAATATAGCCCCATCATACTAATACATTCATAAAAAATAACAAAAATGATGTCCAAAAGTTAAAAAGGAATTAACAAAGTTAAAAAAAAGAATATAACAACAAAAAAACTTACTTATGGGCTAAAAGCATACATCAGTAAAGAAGGATTATTGTTTTTAAGCAAAAGAACCTAGTTAGATACATGTTGTCCCAACATAATAGCAAGCAATAAAAGATTTTCAAATAAACCATATGGTCTAAGAATGTTAACAATTATGTCTAAAATAATTTGCAATAAACAATCATTAACATATAGAACACAAAAGGCTGATTGAAAAACAATGTGAAACAAACAATAAACAATCAAGTCAAAATAATTAGACAATTTCACATATTTCTAAAATCTCAACAAACAACATTATTGATTCAAAAGAATAAAAACAAGAATCTATTAATAAAATCTCAACAATTTTATATTTTTAATTAGAAAAGATAATCAAACATATGGTTATAGTGTATAGCACAAATCAAGACAAATATTTTCAATAAATTAACAACAAATATAGTGACATAAACCTTAAATTGAGAAATATATAACAATGTCACACACCCTAGATTGAAAAATAAATTAACACAAAAACAATGACACTAACCCCTTCGATAATATAAACCTATGCATAATTAGGAACCAAAGGCCTAAATGGGATATCCATACCAAATAAAGTGACACAAACCCTATATTGAAAAATCAACTAACCTTTTGATGAGAGACATTCTCCTCCTAATTATCAAGCCAAAAATTGATATTCTGCAAAGCTATGTATCCAAGCAATCTAATTATGGAGGGTTGGGAAATGTTGTAAAGATAGGTTGAGATATGTTGCAAAGCCAAACATATGGATAGAAGGGTTATGATGCAAACTGAAAATCTATGTTTTAAAGAAAAGAAGAAGAAGATTTAAGGATTATGTCATCAGATGAATATTTGTCAGAGAAGAGAAGTAATGCCATGAGAGGAAGAGTTCAAGTTTTGATGGTTAGGAAAGACAAAACTAAGGTTTTCTATAATGTTTTTCTAGGAAAGGATTTAAGGTTTTTGTCCTAGATCGAGGATTTAGGGGGAGAGAGGTATTTTTGATATGTTGAATATGTATATTTTTAATTTTAAAGATTATTCCATTATGTATTTAACAAGTTATTCTCTTTTTTGGTCAAAAAAGTACTTGATTATAAATGGATGTGAAGGTGTAAGGTTTAAATGAAAATGAACGAACATTTAGGATTACATTGAAAAATTCCTCAAAGTTTTAGGACCAAGTTGATGCTTATCTCGTTCTTTATATAGGCTACACTTATGCTTGAGACATCATTAAGTAGAAAGTTGTTACCAAAATTTTTTATATTCCTAATATTATTTGTTTATCATATACAAGAATGTTGTTCTTATTGGATTCTAATACATGACTCCTCATTTTTACTCAATAATTTTTTTTATTTATCAATGTCAAAATTTAAATCTTGATTATGAGGATTAGGAACTAAATAGTTTTATTGCTTGAGAAGGAATCCAGGTTGTGATCTTTACTAATGTATTTACCTAGTGATGTTTATAAACAAGTTAGTTGTTCGTTGAATTCCTTTTATATTAAAAGACTTGGTCAAACTGAGAATGAGAAATTTATGAAGTAGGGACACAATCAAAAGAGTCAAACAATTTGCCTTTCCAATCCAAACAAATGTAAATGGATGAATGACTTCGGCTATTAAATGAAAGTAACCTAAGCTATGGTCCTATTCCAACCATATGTGTGCTCTTAAATGAATGAAAGAGCTAAGTTTTATCTAAAAAAAAGAAATAAAAAAGAAGAAAAAAAATTATCTTTATCAATACTATTTAGGTAGTGTATGAGAAAGAAAATTAAATAAGGTTGTGTGTTATGAAGATGATGCATAAGATAGGCTTATTTTTACTGTTGGTCGAACTAGTTTAGCTGAAAAAATGGTTGTAGCTCAACATTTTATTATAACAAGTAACTTGCAGTGAAAATAAGAAATTTACAAAAGAAATTGCATTTGATAAAAGTAATTAGATAGTTATTGAAAGGTATATATTAGTCCTTTAACAATTAACAAAAATACAATATCAAATCATCCCTTATGGCAAACCCATTTGCTTTAAATTAAACTTAGTTACCCAAAAACTTGTTCAAAAAGAAAAAACCAAAATCACTTACTGAAAGTGTTCCTAAACAATGTAAAGTGGTAAAAGCTAGAATTCAGATTCCTAGTTTCATGCCTAATTGAAATAACTATGAGCTATGAATTAGCCCAATTTCATGTATCCAACAAAATCACATTGGACCTCTTTGATATTATCTGTCAATAAAATAGTAATGAGCATCTGAAGAAGAGCAAAGTAATTTCCTTTACAAGCTCATGCCTAAATGGGAAGTAGTAGGAGTGTAAAAAAAAATTGCATTAGACTTCATGATTCTTATGGTCTGATAATAGTTTGGTGGTTGATTTTGTAACTTCATGCATCAATTACCTTAGCTATTTAATTGTATAAATTCAATAAATTACATCCAACACTTTGTAAATAGGGTGTATTTACAGATCATATCTTGCATATTTAGAAATTATAAAAAACAACCTCAATTATTCATGCAGTAAAAAAATACAAGCCTCTGTTACGTTGCCATTAGTTAAAATTAATTTAAAAGTGCCATGAAAGGAAGCAATAACGGACCAAATTGCTTTTCTATTGGAATTTCATCTCGAATGACGATGGAAGCCCTGCAAAAGTACCAAGACCAGTAACTACACAAAAAATCTGCCTGTCATATTGTTCATCTTACAACATTAAATTATAACATTTTCAGTGATTGTTGGTATTGAACTATGTTTCAATTATGAAAAAGTTTCCAATAAGGACATATGGATAGATTCTGAATAGTTCAACAAATAGATAAGATAATAGATATCAACTACCATCTCATTCTTTACCTTCCTCAATTTGAGCTAAACATCACATAATATTTTGATTCCAAAACTTCTTTAATCACTGGAGGCCTTAGTTAAATATTTATCTACACAAAAATACTAAATCAATTTGCACTAAGAGATTATTAATTTAACTTTAGGCTTATTTATCAAAACCACTATCCTATGGGTACCATCCTTGCTTGGTGGTAGCTCAATATTTCTTGTTACTACATATGGCCCTTCACTCCCATTTGCATGTTTGTAGCTCGGAGTTTTTTTCAAACACTTAATGAGATCCTATACTTTCCTCTAGGTGACATCCTCATTCATATCCTTTGCTCTCTTATCCTTTTCCTTCTTAAAAAAACATCAATTTTCTTTTATTTTACTCTACATTCCTTATATTTCCTCTGCTTCCTTTTTACCAATCATACTTTTATTGGGTTTCCTATTTTAATTCACGGTCAGTAACAGATCCCAAACAACTGTTTATAGGGGCTAAAAATATATATAAGATTGGTAAGTGTTGAACTTAAGACTTAACGGAGAGCAAAACTACCATAACCACTAGACTAAATAGTAACTTATTTATGTTATACCATGTAAATATATAATCCGAAAGGCGGTCAGGGGAACAAGTAGCTCCCTGATGGGTCTCTTCACAATTATATTATTAAGGCCTTGGATAAACTCAACGTTGAGCAAGGGAGGCCTTCCTCTTCCGATTCTTGGGTAAGTAGTTCCAATACTGGTTTAATTTTGGGATCCTTGGTAGAAATTGGTAAATAATGTCAAATTTAAATATATGTTTTGAAAATTCTATTGTTAGGCTTCCCTCATATGTGAAGGTGATGAGTACCAATGTGGAGCCAACTCTATAAGCTTGCTACACAGGCCAAGATCATAATAATCTGATCTTTTAAAAGACATTCTTGGTAGAGCTTAAAAAAGTGGCAAAGAAATTGGAAGGAGTTTTCTAATAGAGATTAGGGCAGAGAGCACCAAGAGATGTATGTTGACGGAAGAGAAAATTTAGATCTAGATTTTTGTCCTCACAATAAGGTGTTATAACCCTTCTAATTTCAAGGATGTTTTCAAGGAACCAAAGACCCTACCTCTTTCTTGCATGCATGACTCTTCTGGGGTCAAAACTTATAAATGTAAGGACTTCCCACACTTTGAAAAAGTTAAAATTGGAAGACAAGTGCAAGAGATGCTCGGTTCTCCACTTGTTTAGCCTAGTTCTAATCCATTCGGGTCTCCAGTTCTATTAAAAAAGAAGGATGGCAGTTGGTGGTTTTGTGTCGATTATTGTTAACTAAATGTCATTTTTTTGAAAGAAAAGTTTTTTATTCTGATTATAGATGACCTGTTTCCAATAAAGGTAAATTGGCTTCTTTTTACCTTTTAATGTTAGTCATGATATATCGGTGGTGGCTGCTCGACAGCCCTACCGCTAGCCTTGAAAATCTTAAGCTAGAATTGTCGTGGGCTTTGGGAACCCACGGGCAATTCCCAGATCAAGAAAGCTTATTCAGTTTCAAGCTTCCACTTTGGTCTTCCTCATGGAGACTAGATTGAAGACCTTAGAAATGGATCAATTGCAGCAGCGTCTTGTCAACTTTTCTATTGTTTCCTGTGATTGTCATTGTGCGGGTCGACAGCGTAGGTTAGTACATAATCTTTCTCTGAGCATCACATGGACATTTTTATTTTGGAATGTCCCTCAACATAGGTCTAGCGATTCACTGCTTTTTATGGTTGGTCGGCTGACGCTGAAACTATCATACTTGGAATCTGCTTAAACATCTCTATTGGCAACATTCCTTGTCGTGCCTTGCTGCAGTAACTTTAATGAGATTCTCTAATCTCATGAAAAAATGGTAGGTAATTCATGTTAGATATTCTTAATTAATGATGTGAAAATATTTTGAATAATATTTTTATGAAAAAATTAGTAATAATATAATCTAATTAATAAATAATAATTTTATATTTTATTGCATTATTAAAAACTATAATTTCAATCTTGAATTTTTATTTGGATATTAATAAATATATTTAATTTAGCATATATAATTTTTTGTGTATGTGTGTGTGTATAATTAGTTTTCTCTTTTTCTAACACTTATAAAAACTCTATTAAAAAGTATGTGATTACAATAAAAATCATGAAAAAGAAATTGATTATTAAATTAAAATAATTTCTTCAATCACATCAATAGTTTTAACTTTTACGAACTCAAACATATTATTTATTATATTATTTATAAGAAAATAATGAATTTTAAAAGTTGAAATTAAAATTTAATAATGATATTTTTGTTTAAATAATCTAACAAGTAGTATTAGAATTTGTATTTAATAATTGAATATTTTTTATATATAAATAATAAGATATATACTTAATTTGTGATTGTTTTCAAATGAAGGAAAAATAATAGGATTTTACATATTTGATATGTATTCATGTTATTCATGTTTGGTGTCAAAAAAAAAAAAAAAACTAATTCCCTTGGCCCTTATGGATCTTAAAGGAGAGCTCTTGAAATTGTTAATTTGGCCTTCATGATCACTCGGCCATTATAATTTTGGATAGAAAATTTTAAATTAGTTTCCATGACAACTTGACTTTTATAATGATTATAAAATTTAAACAAAAAGAGACGTTGCTTAAAGTTTGACCTTAAAAGCAACACAAAGGAACATTTAATTCCTTTATAAAGAAACTACAACACTATAAGAAAGATGACTCCTTAGGATTGTAATGGGTGGTAGTGCGACATCAATTCAATAAAATTATCAAATCATGTTGATTAGGACAAGACATATATTATGTTCCATAATGCTTAACTCATGAATTTTTTTATGTTATCTTTACTAATAATAAACGATGGATTGTTTTCTTATGTATGTTAAGGTCTTAATGATAATATATAATGAATGTTTTCTTATGCATGTATTATTATTACAATTTGACAATCATCATATGTGACTAAACTAAAATGTTTCATGTATATACTATAATTATATTTTGTTTGTCACCAAAATGATCAAATTAGAATGCTTAAATGATATGTGTACATTATAGTTATAGTTTGTTAGTCACCAAATTAACCAAATTAGTATGTTTAAGGACATATATAAATACTCATTTACCCATGATTTTAATGAAATATCTATAAATAAGGTGACATTACTAATTAATAGAACTATTGGATTTGCCCAAAGATAAATTGTTATTCTATAATTAGTAATATTATTGGACATATTAATATTTTTTGTTAAATGTATTTGTTTATCTAAAACTATCAAATGTATTTAATTTTAAAATAATTAATTACCCATTAAGTTTTAACATGGTATTTACTTATGATAATGTATTATATTATCTCCTAAATAAAAATTATTATAGATTATGATTATTGATTGAATCTAATTTATAATTAATTATGACCATTTATAATTATGTAATTATTTCTATTTACTAACATATTTTATTTGTTGTTGTGTTTAACAAATTAAACTTCTCTGAATAGCATGAACAAGTTAATTTTGACTTAGGTATTATGGGTCTTGACTTAGCATTTTTAGCAAATAAACTTGTTATTATTACTAATTTAAGTAATGAGTTAGAGAAGTAACATCATGAAGCATAGGAATAGAGCAAAAGGTTGAGTCTTATGTTTTTAAAAATGATTGTTGCCAACAACATTAAAATAACTAGTGTACAAACAGAAAGTACAAAAAATATTTGTAATCTATGGAAAAATGTTTCTATTTTACAAATAAGTCATTTATTGATACTTTGATGGCAAAACATAAGACCATAGAGTTTATTAAGTTATGAACTAAGTAAGAGCACATCATTGAGATGACTAATATTGTAGCAAGACTTAAGACCTTGGATTAACAATAAATGACTCCTTTTTAGTGCAATTCATCTTGAACTTACTACTTTCTGAGTATGAGTCATTTCAAATTAATTGCAACATTATAAAAAATAATTGGAATGTTAATGAATTGACCAGCATATTTGTTCAAGAGGAAACAAAATTAAGAAATCATAAAAGTCACTCCATTAATTTTATTAGCAAGAAAGTTAGGAAGGGAATAATGTGAAAGCTCACCAATTCAAGAAAAAGAAAGAACCTATTTATACTCTTTAGGTTGAAAAGAAGGAAAAAAAAAAGGTGATAAGTGTCACTTTTATAAAAAGCCTAAATATTATCAAAAATATTGCGTAAATCGTAAGGTTTGGTTCAAAAAGTAAGGTAAATTTAATGTCAATATGTTTCAAATCAAATTTAATTGAAATTTCTTATAATATATGGTGGTTTGATTTTGGTGCTATTACTTATATATCTAATATGATGTAGACATTCATTACGACCTAAACTATAAATCAATTGAAAATTTTCTTTTTATGGGAAATCATATAAAGGCTCTAATTGAAGGTATAAAAGTTGTCATTTGGTCTTGGATATTGGCTATCTTTTAAACCTATTACAAACTCTTTATGTACCTTTAATTAGAAAAAAACCTTATTTTAATTTCTAAATTAGATAATTTTGAAATAAATGTTAAATTTGGATATAGTATTTTTAATTTTTATAAAAATACTAGTATGATTACTTTAGTTATTCTCACTAATGGTTTTTATAAACTAAAACTTGATCATATTTTTTTTGAATTGTTACTTAATGTTATCATAATATTAGATTTAAGAATAATATGATAAATGAAAATTTTACTTGTGATAAAGTGGTTAGATCATATATTTAAAGAAACATTAATAAGATTAGTAAATAATAAAATTCTTTTAAATCTAGATTTTATTGATCGTGAAAGATAAGTTGATTGCATTAAAGGTAAGCAAACCAAACATAATAAAAATATGTCCAAAAAAAGCGCCTAACTTTTTGAAATTATACACATTGATATTTGTAGACCTCTTAATACTTTAATTTTTAATGGAGAAAAACATTTCATCTACTTAATAGATAATTTTTCACCTTATGATTATATTTATTTGGTTTATGAAAAATCTCAATTTTTGGATACTCTTAAGGTATACATAAAGAAGGTTGAAAAACAATTAAACAAAAAGGTGAAAATTGTAGACTCTAATAGAAATGGTGAATATTACAATAAATATAATGAATCATAATAGTGTTTAAGTCCATTTGCAAAATTCCTTGAAAGTTATGATATATATATACACAATATACTATACCAAGCATATCTCAGCAGAATGGTGTGACAGAAAGGTATAACTAGACATTAATAGAGATGGTTAAGAGCATAATAAGTAACTCCTCTCTACCCAAATTCTTGTGGATATATGTACTAAAAATTGCAAATTATTTGTTAAATAAAATTCCTAGTAAGGTAGTTCAATATACTCTTCTTAAATTATGGACAGGAAAGAAACCTAATTTATAGTACTTCCATGTTTGGGGTTGCCTAACAAAAGTAAGAATTTATAATTCACATAAAAAGAAATTAGACTCTTATATAATAAATGGTTATTTTTTAAAAAGGTATATATTTTATTGCTTAAACCATAGTTTGACAAGTGTAAGAATTGGTAATTTAAGATTTATGAAAAATAATGAATATCAAAAGGTAGATATAAAAGAAATTAAGGCAAATATTCTTTTACCTATAACAGTTCCTTCATCCACCATTACATTAAATGTTGTTCCAAACATTAAAGAACATTTGGATGAAAAGACATTTTCTAAAAAAAACTAACTCATAACTGACTAATGAATCACGAATAGTGTTAAGAAGATCTTAAAGAGAAAAAAGATCAACTATAGTAAATGATGATGTGATTTATTTACAAGAATCAAATTTTGATGTTGGAATTAATAAGGATCCATTTTCATTTTTACAAGTCATTGAAACTATTAAATCTATTAAATGGATTAATGCCATGAAAGATAAGTTGAAATTTATGAAAAGAAATAATGCCTAGGATCTCATCAAATTGTCAGAAAGATGCAAAAGGGTTGGTTATAAATAGATCTTTAAAACTATATGTAACTCAAGTGGCAATATTGAATAATATAAAGTTAAACTTGTTGTCAAAAGTTATACTTAATAGGGTCGCATTAACTATATAAAGATATTTTCCTTAGTTTCAAAGAAAGATTTATTAAGGATAATTATGATATTAATAATATAATATGACTTAGAGTTACACCAAATGGATATGAAAACCACCTTTCTCTATAAAGATCTTAAAGAGGAAGTTTACTTCAATCAACTTGAAGGTTTTTCCTTAGAAAGGAAAGATCAAATGGTGTACATACTCAAAAAGTCAATATATAAACTGAAATAAGTTTCTTAATAATGGTATCTTAAGTTCAATGATATCAATATATTGTTTGAGTTTAAGGAAAATACTGCTAATTAACGTATTTACCAAAAAATTAGTGGAAGGAAGTTCATCTTCTAGTTTTATATGTTAATGACATTTTACTTGTTATTAATAATTTAAATATATTATATGAAGTTAAAGATTTTATCTCAAAGAATTTTTAAATGAAAAATATAAGAGAGACATTCTATATGATACAAATGGAAATATTTTGGGATAAATCAAAAGGATTACTAGGATTATCCTAAAATGGTTATATTGAGAAGATTCTTAAAAAATTCAATATGAATAAGTGTCCACTTAAGTTTGTTCTCATACAAAAGGGTAGCAAATGTAGTCTTATACAATATCTCAAAATTAATATATAATATAAAAATATGGAATCTATTCCACATGTGTCTGTTGTTGGTAGTTTAAAGCATTTGCAAGCCTATATTTCATCGAATATTAGTTTTGTGGTTAGAATGTTAGGCAAATATTAAATTAATCTTATAATAGATCATTGGAAAGTTGCAAAGAAAGTGATACAGTATTTGCAAGGAAGAAAAGGTTATATACTTAATAACAAAAAATCCAATCATTTAGAAGTAATTAGATATTTAGATTCATATTTTATTAAATGTTTTAATAATAAAAAGTTCACTTTTAATTATCTATTCCTATTAGCTAAAGGAGTAATACCATAGAAAAGTACAAAGCAATTTGTCATTACTTTATTCACCATGGAAGCGAAGTTTGTGGAATGTTTTGAAGTCATAATTCATACTTTATGGTTACACAATTTTATTTCAGTACTTAAAATTGTTGACACCATTACCAAACTACTAAAAATTCATTATGGTAATTTTGCAGTAGTATTCTTCTTAAAAAAATGAAAAATACTCAAAAGGTGTCATATATATTGAATTAGAGTATTTTGCTATTAAGGACAAGATTCAAAAATAAAAAATATTTATATAACACATTAATACGGGTCTCATGATAGTAGATTCTTTGAATAAAGGTTTACAACCAAAGTTATTTGGAGAACATTTTCTCAAAATGAAATTTGGTTGTAATGATATTCATTTATGATTGTATTAACACTTTAAGTTCAACAATATGTTTTTTATTACATTATTCATTTCTTATTATCTTATAATTATATATGCATTACTATTTTAAAATTAATAAGAAAGTCTTTATGAGATATTATAATGAATTACTACGAAATAATATATATTTTAAGAAATATTGTATAGTAAATTATAAGTGTTATAATATATGAAAGGGAGTATTCTAAATAAATAGAATATTATCACTATAACTCACACTTAGTAGTTTATTGTATTATGGTATTATAATGCAATTGTAAGAGATTATCATATTTATTTGTGCATGACAATCAATAGATTTCAATTAGGTCAAGTGAAAAAAATATTATAATATTATAAATTAATTGTGTAGAAACATTTTTAAATAATATTCTTAATAAAGAATTGATGTCATTTGATTAGTAAAATAATTATATATATTATTGTGATATTAAAGATTATAATTTCAATTTTTGATTTGGATATTAATAGATATATCTAATTTAATATATATAATTATGTATATATGTATATATGCATGTATGTATTAGATATATATATATATATATATATATATATATATGATTGGTCCTTTTTCTTTTTAATATATACAAAAATTTAATTAAAAATCATATGATTATAATGAAAATTAGAAGAAAGAAATTTATTATTAAATTAAAGTAAAAGTTTTAATTATATTAATAATTTTAAATTTTATAAATTTAAATATATTATTTGATGAGAACTGTAAAGATGATGGGTAGAAGGTTTCAATGGATGCAAGAGATCTATTGTACATTCCAAAAAGTCTAATAACATGAGCTAAAACTTTAATGGATGTAAAAAGTCTATTGCACATTCTAGAAAATCCAATAACACAAGTTAGAGTTTTAATCAATGCAAGAAGTCCATTGTACATTCCAAAAGACCCAATAGCACGGGCTAAAGGCATAAAGATGAAAGAAGAACTAAATGGGTTGATTAAAGACATTCAGACCAACCAAGTTTCAAATGGTACGAATTCAAATCTGAAAGAGAGTCTAGACCTTATTAATATCATTGGAGTACTTAAAAAGTTAGGACTAAGTAATAGGAATCACTCCAAATTAGGAGTTGCAAGAGGTTCATTGCATATTTTAGAAGGTCCAATAACACAGGTTAAAGACATAAAGATGAAAGAAGAACCAAAAAGGCTGATTAAAGACATTCAGGCCAACCAAGTTTCAAATGGTGCGAATTCAAGCCTGAAAGAGAGTCCAAACCTTATTAATATCATTGAAGTACTTAAAGAGTTACGATTAAGTAATAGGAGTCACTCCAAATTAGGAGTTTATTTTCTATATAAGAATTTATCTCTATATAGGAATTCCTCATAAATAAGATATTGTCCTGAGTAGGAATTTGTGCCTTTTTAAGATTGCTATCTTAGCCTATAAATAAGCACCCTTTGTAAGCTCTGAAAAGCATATTAGACAATTTATCAGACAATTTTGAGTAAAATAGAAAGTAAGGGTTTTTTTTCCCTCAATTCTTTTGAGAACTAAAGAACTTATCAAGAGGTACTTCTTTTTGTGGCGTTCCAATTGACTTGTCACTTCCAATTCCTTTCTTTTTTGGAGTGTAGTGTCCATATCCTTCTTAAATACCCTAGGTTCACGTTTCTTCGAATATTGGGTTTAGGGCTTATGTTATTAACTCTAATTTAGCTTTCCTGGTTGTTATTTGATTCCTTGTGTGTGTTGAGTCCCTAAGCCACTTCTTTTAGGGTTTTCCACATCAATTGGTATTAGAGCCTAACTCTAAATCAGAAGTAATATTATGAATTTCAAAGACAAAGGTGTAGCACAAGAAGGAGCTAATAATGTGTCTTTCATGATCAAAACTATGTAACAATAATTTAAGTACATGAATACCAGATTTGATGATATAAGAGAGATGATAGAGGAGAAAGTTAATACAATAGCAAAGTTGCATAGGAGGGACAAAGAACATGAGGCTCCTAAAACAAGAAGGCAATTGAAACGTGCCTATGACCATGAAGATGATGATTTTGTGCCATCATCAGAGGGTGAAAGTGATGGAGAGAAGTATCCGGTTAATAGAGTAGCTCTCGTCATAGTATCCGGTTAATAGAGTAGCTTTCAAACAAGGTGTCTCATTAAAAATAAGGTATATAATATGATTATTGATGGTGGGAGTTGCACTAATGTTGCTAGCACAAGTATAGTTGAGAAGCTGAATTTACCTACTATGAAGCATCCTAAGTCATATAAACTTTAATGGTTGAATGAAAGTGGTGAAGTCAAAGTAAATAAGTAAGTGTTCGTGTCATTTTCTATCAAAAGGTACCGTGATGAAGTTTTATGTGATATTGTACCTATGCATATAGGTCATATTCTATTAAGAAGGTCATGACAGTTTGACAGACGAGTTATGCATGATGGATTCAAGAATTGATATTCCTTTGTAATGAATCAAAAACTCGTCACTCTTGTACCATTATCACCTCAATAAGCTTATGAGGATCAATTAAGAATTAAAAATGAGAGTAAACAAAAAAGAGATTGAAAAAAGAGAAAAGAGAGGAGAAAACGAGAGAACACAAGAAAAATAAAAGAAAATAAAAAGTTTCTATGCAAAAGAAAGTGATGTAGAAAAACAATTTTTACCAAACAACTTATGATCATACTTTTGTATAAAGAAGCTTATTTTAATACTAACAAGTTTAAGTTGTCTTTACCTAGTGTTGTTGTTCTATTACAGGAATTTGAAAATGTATTCCATGATGATGTCCTAAGTGGATTACCACCTAAAAGAGTAATTGAGCATTAAATTGATTTCATCCCTAGTGCATCCATCCCAAACCTGCCAATATATAGGAGTAATTTTGAAGAGACAAAGGAGTTTCAAAGGTAGGTTGAGGAACTTATTTCGAAAAGATATGTGAGGGAGAACATGAGTCCTTGTACAATTCCTATCCTACTTGTACAAGGAAAGTTGAACAAAAGACATGTCAAATGGATCAAATTCATTCAGACCTTTCCCTACATCATCAAGTATAAATAAGGTAATTATTTGAGGACAAATCCTTTTGAGGAAAAAGGGAATGATGAGAACTGTAGAGATAATGGGTGGAAGGTTTCAATGAATGCAAGAGGTTCATTGCACATTTTAAAAGACCCAATAACACAAGTTAGAGTTTTAATGGATGCAAGAGGTTCATTGCACATTCCAAAAGACTCAAGAACACGAGTTAGATCTTCAATTGAAACAAGATGTCCATTGCACATTCCAAAAAACTTAATAACAGAAGCTAGAAGTATAAAGATAAAAGAAGAACTAAATGAGCTAATTAAGGACATTCAGACCAACCAAATTTCAAATGGTGCAGCTTAAAAGAGAGTTTAGACTTTATTAATATTATTAGAGTACTTAAAGAGTTTGACTAAATAATAGAAGTCACTCCAAATTAAGAGTTTATTTTTTATATAAGAATTTGTCTCTAAATGGGAATTCCTCATAAATAAGGAATTGTTCTAAGTAAAAATTTATACCTTTTTAGAATTGCTATCTTAACAAGCACCGCTTGTAAGTTCAAAAAAAGCAAATAAGACAATTTATTAGACAACTTTGAGTAAAATAGAAAGTAAAAGTTTTTCTCTCTCAATTCTTTTGACAATTCTTTTGAGAACTAAAGAACTTATCAAAAGATACTTATTCTTGTGGTATTTCAATCGACTTATAATTCTTAATTTTTCTTTTATAGAGTGTGACGTACATATCTTTTTTAAATACTCTAAATTTGTGTTCTTTCAAATGTTAGATCTAGTATTTATGTTATTAAATTATAATTTAATTTTCCTAATTGTTCTTTAATTTTTTGTATACGTTGGGTCCATAAGTTATGTTTTTTTGGAGTTTTTCGCATTATTATTTATTATATTATTTATATAAAAATAATTAATTTGAAAATTTAACATTAATATTTAATAATGAAAATTTTCTTGAAGTAATCTAACAATTCACAGGCTCCACATTACATGAATTCTTTCAAATATGTTGATTTTTGCAATGTCAAAGATGCTGGTTTTAGTGGATATACATTCACCTGAACAAATGGGAGTTGTGATCTAGATAATGTACAAGAGCGCCTTGATCGGGTTCTATTCACACCGGACATCTCTATATTTTTCCTACGATATATATGTTCATCACTTTCCGTGCTTCGGATCTGATTATAAAGCACTGTCTGTCACCTTAGACTCGATTTTGGACGCAGCCCACACAACGAAATGCGAGCCCTTTAGATTCGAACAAATGTGGCTCTGAGATGAGACTTGTGAAGCATTTGTGGTTGATTCCTGGAATTTGGCAAAGTAGAATATGGGGTCAACTTTCCCTTTAATTGTCTCTTCCTGCAGTCATGCATTGATGAACTGGAATAAGGGTGCTTTTGGCAATGTTTTCTCCTAATTAATGGCAAGAACATGCAAATTGGGAACTTTGCTTCCTACCTGCAAGAATCTACAGCGTCTCAAATCTATTCAGTTTCAGATTTATGAGTTACTATTTAAAGAAGAACAACTTTGGGCTTAACACTCCTGGGCCTTATAGTTGAAGGAAGGTGACAAAAATACACGCTTCTTCCATTCGAAAGCCACTCAGCGGCAGTGACAAAATCGAATATGCAAAGTCAAGGTTTGGGTCGTAAATGGCTATATAACTCTGAAGAAATGACCTCGGCCTTCATATCTTTCTATGCTACTTTGTTCCATTCGGATATGCCTACCAATTTTGATCCACTTCTAGCCATAGTTGACAGATGAGTTACAATGGACATGAATGCCTTTTTGACTGATTGATGTTTTGAGGATGAAATTCTAGTTGTGTTAAAATAAATTCAACCAACAAAAGCCGGCTCAATGGCATGCCAGCCTTGTTCTACCAACGTTTCTGGTCCATTGCTGGGGACGAATTGGTTCGCATAGTGCTTGACATATTGAGCAATCAATGGGATCCGTGGCCATTAAATCACACTTTTATATGTCTCATTCCGAAGGAGAATTCGCCCGAGACATGTAAGGACTTTTGTCCAATTAGTCTCTGTAATTTGATCTTTAAATTATTCACTAGGACTCTGGCTAATAGACTAAAGTCTATTCTGCCTCGGTTGATCTTAGATTCTCAAAGTGCATTTGTCCCTAGATGCTTAATTGCAAAAAATGCCCTCATTCTGTATGAAATTTTCCATTTTGTGAGGTCTGAATGCAGTGGGAGCCAAGGTTTTATGACTGGATAAGGCATATGCATATGATCTTGTTGAGTCGATTTTTCTTGAGAAGATAATTTTGCAATTGGGTTTTGATGCTTCATGGATGGCGCTCATTATGCTATGTGTTTCCTCTATTTCATATTCATTGCTTTTGAATGACGAACCTCAGCAAACGTTCTTTCCCTCAAGAGGATTGCATCAAGGAGACCCTTTGTCTCCATACCTTGTCCTTCTATGTGCAGAGGGTCTTTCGGCATCGATTTCTAATGCTCACAGTGGGGGACTGCTCCCTGGACTTAGGGGGTGTTGAAGAGCCCCGCCGGTTACTCATCTATTTTTTGGCTGATGATGGCCTCTTGTTCACCGCAGCGTCGCCTCAACCTTGCCTTCATTTGAAACATCTTCTCTCGCTATATGAAGAAGCATCTGGGCAGCAGTTAAATATGGCCAAATTTGAACTTTATTTTTTGAATGTACCCACACAACAGAAATTTGCATTACGAACATGCGTGGGATGAAGGGCTACCGAAAGGCCTAGGCAGTACCTTGGCCTTCCGATGCTCATTGGCTCCACGAAGAAATAGGTTTTTAAATATGGTTATGGACCGGGTTTGGAAAAAATTGGCTGGATGGAAAGAAAAGAACCTCTCCAAAGCAGGCAAGGAAATTCTTCTAAAAGCAGTGATTCAAGCTATGCCGACTTATTTCCCGAGTTATTTTCTACTAAGTTTTGCTGGGAGAGCATAGAGAGTAAGAATGCCCTGCATTGGTCGAGCTGGCGAGGAATGTGTGATGCCATACATTCTGGCTGAGTTGCCTTTCGCGATCTTCATTGTTTTAATTTGGTGCTGTTGGCCAAGCAAGCATGGCGATTAACGATCCACCACTCTTCTTTATTTTCTCAAATCATTGCTGCCCTCTTATATTAACCGAGGGTGGATTTCCTTAGCTCGTTGACTGGCTACAGACCTATCTTTACGTGGCGGAGTATCTTACGATCGCATTCTTCGCTCGAAAAGGGTCCCTGTTGGCAGATTGGTGATGGTCAACAAGTTAGAATTTGGGGTGATCCGTGGTTGCAAAATCAATATGGCTTCCTAATTCTTTCCCCACCAACACCAACTACAGTTTCTTTTGTTTCTAATCTCATTGATTGGGAGCGACTAATTTGGAACCGGGTTTTGATTTTGTGGCTTTTTAGGCCTTTTGAAGGCCATGAGATTTTCTCAATTCCATTGAGTCTCCGTCGTCCCATGGATAGACTAGTGTGGCATTTCAACCGTTCTGGAGAATGTACAGGTAAGTCTGAATGTCATCTAGCGATCTCCAGCTCCATCTCGTCTCAGTGTTGACTGACCGCCTCTACTGTGATTGAGCAGGTTTCTTGGTATAGTCTTTTGGCAGGTGCATGTGCCCGGTAAAGTGAAATTCTTTGTTTGGCGGGCTGTCAAGAATTACATCCCAGTCGAGACATCCTCACTTCAATGGCGACTGCCTGTGGATGTGCTTTGTGATAAATGCGGTTTGGGGGGAGAGACATTGACTCACGTTCTGCTGGATTGCCCGGAAGCTGTTGGTATATGGTTGCTTTTCCCTTTGGGTTTCCGAATCCGTGAGGGAAAATTTGATGATTTTGCAACTTGGCTTGAATTCTTGGCTGGCCGCTTAAAGAAGCAGCACTTTGAGATAACAGTGATGATCTCGTGGGCACTATGGAAAGCACGCAACTTATGAATCTTTGAGCATAAGGACCTTTCTGCTAAGCAAATTATTGACGTGGCTATTGATCTGTGTTTCCTCTATCAACAGCTAATGTCTCAGCCGTTAATTAAAGGTTGATAGAGGCAATTGCAAGGTTGGTGTCCCCCACTTGGGTGTTATAAGGTGAACACAGACGCATCTGTCTTCTCTGGCAATGGCGGTGTACCAGTGTTCAATCCGTCGTCGCACAGGGAGACTCATAAATGTTTTTTGTCAAAACCTTTCCATGGTGGCTTTTCTGCAGAGATTCTTGAGTTGTTGGCACTTCGTTTGGGGATCCAATTGGCTGCTTCGCTTTTGCTTGATAGCATCATCCTAGAATCTGACTGCCCTCCAGCTGCGCTTGCTGTTCAACGAGAGGGCCCGGAGACCTCTTTGGTTTCTATGCTGGCAGCGGACGTTCGAAGTAGCGCTACTTATTTTCTGCATTTCCATGTTCAGCATGTTACTAGAAGTGCTAATGGGTGTAGCACTTGCTCTTGCACTCTTTAGATGTTACTATCAACGAATGTATTTGTCAAGAAAACTTGCGGTTGCAAGTTTCTTCCCTCTTATCTACTGACTTGATGAAATGTCTGGTAATTTTAATGAAATTATATATTCTCTCAAAAAAAAAAAAAAAAAACCCCCCGAGGAAAAGCTTGAAAAGCGAAGGGGTAAGCAAAAAATTGGAAGGAAAATATTTTCTTTTGGCCATCAAGCGGCAAACACAAATCAAATATTGGCTAACTCGACTTTTGGTAACTTATTATTTCTGATTTCATTTTACCCAATTTTATATGTGTGTTAGTCAAAAGATAAAATAAACCATAGTGCATTTGCATTTGCATGAGCTATCTCATTTGCTATCATCCTCTATATATAATATTGTGTTTGTCCAAGTGGGAAAACAAAAGTGTTGACTATTTTTACTGACGTAGCAAAATCTTCAAATTTATAAAAATTTATTTTTATTTAAGAAAAAAACTATTAAAAGGTTAAAAGAATTCAGATTAAATTTAAATTTCTCATATGTTGCAAATCTAAGTGAAAAACTTCTTTTTCTTCTTAATGACAATTAAAAGGTTTTAAATTTATTGATTATTTTTCCCAGAAATTGATTAGAGTCCAATATATGAGATATCCATCCAATCTAGAATTTCTCTTAAGAACTTTTCCCTATCTCTAATCTTTAGAATGTACATTTGTCCGATAGCCGAGCGTAATTCATGTCAAAGGATTCCTTTGCAACCATGACGGCACTCATCATGTTGTTTAATTCCTCTTCATTGGCATATCTGTACAAGAAGCAGCATAGAAGAAGAAAATATTAAGGTTGGAACATGTCAATTCTACCCCGTCACCATAGCAAAACGCTCAAATTATTTTGGCCTCCTTCCGGTATCTATACGGCACTATTTGTTTTTTTTTTATATATTTTTTGTATAATTTTTCATATCCATGTGTTAAAGTATTCTTAATTAATAGTATTATAATACTTTTCAGATAATATTCTTATAAAAAAACCTATTTATAATATGATATGATTAGTGAAAAATAATTATATATATTATTGTAATGTTAGAAAATACAATTTTGGATGTGATACAAAAATTTATATATATAACTAATTCTCTTTCTTTTTAATATACATAAAAATTATATTTAAAAATATGTAATTATAGTTAATATTAGAAGAGAGAAACTGTTTATCAAGCAAGCTCTTCAAACAAATTAATGATTTCAATTTTTATAAATTTAGGTATATTATTTATAGTATTATTTGTATGAATATATTTAATTTTAAAATTCAAAAAGTTAAATATTTATGATGATAAATTTATTTAAAATTTTAACAAGCAATATTAAAATATGTGTTTTGAAATTGAATATAAATATCTAATTAATAATTGTTTCTTTAACCTTATGAAAATAATAGGATTTTATATTAGCATATATCGATTGTTATGCTCTTATGTGGAAATCTAATTTAAAAAGAAAGGTTGCCTAAAGGTTTAACTATTGGTTGGCAAGATAAGTCAAAGAATAATCCTTAATCTTTCTAATTTTTTAAATGTAGTCCTAAATTTTTCACTACTTTTAACTCAATTTTAAATATTACTAATTATTTTTAATATGGGTACAATTGAAGATGAAAAGCTAGGTTCAATGTAATATCTCATGACTAATGTACGAAAATATCTACAAAAATGTATATTAACAACCAAAATACATTCATAAATACCTAAAATACCTTATCCCTATAAATGAATATTAATGAATATGCAAAAATATGTACAAAACTGTGTATAAATGATGTATTTCTATACATTGACAATCAAATATAACATTTGACTTACTTTTCATCCTCGAGAGGGCTACATTGAAAAGGATTAGTAATATTTAGAACTAAATTAAAAAAAAATCAAAGATTTATGACTATATTGAAAAAATAAAAATAGCTGAAAACTATTTTTTATCTTATCCTGTCGATTGGCCATTAGTGTATACAGGAATTATCAATTCATTGACATCACAGCAACAAAGAAATTGTACTTACAATTCGAAGAAATGGACAACGAGGCCGATGGACATAAGAGAATTGGCCCAAGAAATTTTAAGGATGGTAAAAGATTGTGCTCAATGGGCTTTAAACTTAAGTTTATCGGTAGTTGTTGCCTTAAGAATTCTAAATTCCTTCTTACAGTTGCAAGGCAACTAATTAATTAAGGCCATAAAACATGTTTTGTGAAACAACAATGAGCAATTACTTTTATGTCACATAACGAAAAGAATCGTGGTGATTCATGTTTAAGGAATTGATAATTTCTTATTTCATTGTTTAAAGTTTAATTGCATTTATGTAAAGAATAATAATAATAATAATAATAATAATAGTTGTAATAACTTGTGACATTCTGCTTAATTGTAAACCATGTTTAAACTACGTATAAGTTGTGTGCATTAGAGAGTAAGTATGTTGTTATTATATATTTAAGCAGTAAGAAAGAGAAATTACATCATAAACATAAGAACGAAATAACAAGTTAAGACTTAGGTTTGTAAAAGTGACTATTGCCTACGACATTAAAAAACTATTTTACAAACAAAAAGTGTAATAGAATATTGTCAATTTGTAGAAAGATGGTTTCACATTATGGATAAGTTATTTGCTAGTATTCTTATGACAAAATTCATGATCATGAAGTTTACTGTTTTATGAACTACACAAAAATATATTATTGAGATGATTAATTTTATAGTAAAATTTGAGACTTTAAGATTAATGTAAAATGACTCTTTTTTAGTATAATTTATTTTGAACTTGTTATCTCTTGAATATGAATCATTTTAGATTTATATAACATTATAAAAGAAAAGTGAAAAATTAATTAATTGACCAACATGCTTATCCAGGACGAAATGGAACAAAAAAATTAAGTAAGCCATTTCATTAATTTCATGGACTAGAAAGCTGAGAAAGGAATGAAAGTGAAATTCAACTAATTTTAAAAAAGAAAGAACCTACTTAAGCTCCTCAGGATGAAAGACGAAATAAAATAGTAATAAGTGTTACTTTTGTAAAGAAGGTTGGAAATTATCAAAAAGAGTACCCAAAATATAAGGTTGGTTTGAAAAAAAAAAAGTTAAATTAAATACATTAATATGTTTTAAATCAAAATTAATTGATATTCCTCTTAATACTTGGTGACTTTATTCTAATACTATTATTTATGCATCCATAATGATATAAGAATTTATTATGATTTGGTTATTTTAGTTGATATAAGAATACAAACTTTCTTTTTTATTGTGTATTCTTATTGACATTTTATACCAATTGAAATATGATAAAATTTAAAAGAATCCTTACTTATTATATATCATAATATTGAAATTAAGTGTATCATGATTTTACTTACTTGTAATATAAATATTTAGATCATATTTCTAAAGAAAAATTAGTAAAATTGGTTAATAATGAAATTTTTTTGAATGTAGATTTGGCTAATTTTAGAATGTGTAAGGATTGCATTAAATGTAAGCATGCAAAATAGACTATGAAAGAAGTCACAAAAAGTACCTAACTTCTTAAAATTATAGACATTAATATTTGTGGGTTTTTTGATATTGTACTCCTTAATAAAGAATTATATTTCATCACTTTTATAGATGATTTTTTACATTATAATTATGTCTATTTCTTCATAAAAGACATAATGGTTAGATATTCTTGAAGTATATATAAAGGATGTTATAAGTAATTTGACAAAAGGTGAAAGTTGTAAGATTTTATAATAGTGATAAATATTATAAAAAAGATCATAATTTAAAACAGTATCTAAATCTATTTGTGAAGTTCCTTATAAATAATAATATATGTATATAGTAAACTATATCAAGCACATTTTTGCAAAAAGTGTGACAAAAAGATATAATCAAAAATTAATGGATATAGTCGAAAATGTAATAAGTAACTCCTCCTTACCAAAATTTTTGTAAATATATACAATTAAAACTATAAACTATTTGTTAAATAAAATTTCTAATAAAGTAATTCAGATTACTCTTATTAAACTGTAAATATGAAGGAAATCTAATTTATGATGCCTAGATGTTTAGAGTTGCTCAACAGAACTAAGAATTCATATAAAAAAAAAACTCTTTGAATAATTAGTAGTTACTTTATTAATTACCTAAAAAATTTTAAAAACTAGTAATATAAAATTCATTGAAAGTAGTAAATTAGTAAAAGTAATGAATTTCAAAATATAGATATAAAAAAATTAGGGTAAATATTTTTTTTTTACTTATAATAGTTTATTCATCCATTATGATACTAAATGTTATTTCAAAAATTGAAAGACATTTAGATGAAGAAAAACTAGGTAAAAGATCTAACTCATAATTAATTAATATAAATAAATTACAAGAGGTAGTATTATAAAGATCTTGAAGAAAAAGGATATCAACAATTTTAACTGATTATATAGTTTATTTGAAAATAAAAATCAAAATTTTAATGTTAGAATCAATAAAAATCTAATTTTGTTTTTACTATTATAAAAAGATTAAATCTAATTATAGTATTAGTTGTTAAGTAAGACTCGAAGTTACACTAAATGAATGTAAAAACTATCTTTCTTAATAAAAAATTTAAAGAGAAAGTTTATATAAAGCAACTTGAAATTTGTTTAAAAAGATAAAGATTAAATGGTATGTAAATTAAAGAAATCAATATATGAATTAAAAAAATTTTTCCTTATAATGATATATTAAGTTCAATAATATCAAAATATCTTTTAGATTGAAGAAAGAAGACTATTAATTAGTGAATATATCGAAAGATCAATAGGAGTAAGATTAGTTTTTACTCTTATATGTTGATGACATATTACTTTCTAGTAATATTTTACGTATATTATGTGATATTAAAGAATTTAATTGAAAGAATTTTATAATAAAAGATATAAAAATGACATTTTGTATGATAGAAATAGAAATATTACATAATAGACCACAATAAATAAAAATTTTCTTTAAATAGTTATATTGAGAAAATTTTAAAGAAAATTAATATAGGTGTTCACTTAGAATTATTCTCATATAAAAATGTGACAAATTTAATTTTATGTAATATTTTAATAATTAAATGAAATATAAATAAATAAAATTAATTTTATATGTCTCTATTATTAATAGTTTAATTTATATATTAGCCTATATTAAATCAAATATTAGTTTTATAGTTGAAATATTAGGTAAGTATAAAAATAATCTTATAATAGATCACTAGAAACTTACAAAAAAAATTAATAAAGTACCTGCAAAAATTAAAAATTTTATACTACAATATGTGAGAGATAGTATAATAAAATAACACAAATAAGGAAAATCTCTTTTACGTTATGTTAAAAGTTTTCAATATGGTATAAAACACTTTGTATTTTATATAAAATAATGTTGCATCAATTTGTATCCTTATAATCGTTCTCTGAAATTATATGTTTAACCCTGTTAAGGGCGCAAAACACCAAATAACTAGATGAACAAAAGAGTACAAATAAAATAAAATAAAATTACGATACTCTTTGGCTGTAAGTGGGACACATAAACTGCATCCATTGATTATATAGTGCCTTACATAGGCAACCGCTCAAACAATGAAGGTTTTAGATAATCTCGCGTTTGAATAAAATGATAGCTTATCCTCCACGTTATTTGCCACGCCCTCGTAGAAGTTACCACAACGGTAATATAATGGGTACAGTAAACTGTCCCATAATGGATCCACGTTTCCGATTTCAAATTGGTTATGGGTCTGTCATAAATTAATTGTAATATACACTTTTGTTCATGTACATTTTGTCCATGAATATTAATTTCTGTGTAAATTCCGTTCTACTTGTTTATTAACTTAAAATTTTGCATAAATCACGTTGGAATGCCATCCTAATCTATAATTGATTACATTATAGTATTATGAATACTTACTATGTTATTTACTATATCAAGTATAAAATTTTAAGATCCCACAGGACTTAGCATAGCAACACTTCTTTCCGTCGATCACGAGAAATTTTGTTTCGAGGAAAATCCTTTATAGCGCAGATTTTATGGATATCATTCTATACTACATTTACGTTTTATTATAACACACGAAAAACAATTAATATAAAATATAAGAGATCTATAGCACATTAATAGATTTCATTAACACTCTTATGTATGTCGTAGTACGTGTTATCGGTGCAGGATAAAATGTTGTTATGTAGAACGTAATCAGATGGGTGTCAGTTTGACTGTCAGATTTTGGTTCCGCAAACTCATTTTCTTATTTAAATGCTCTACTTCGCTCAATGTAGCTCAAATTTCTAGGGCACACGAAGCCCATGTCCTTATACGGACTTGCAACATTGCCATTGCTTTCTTCTTTGCCTCTGACTCTGCAAGTCGTGTCTTTCATTTGCATTTATACGAAGTCAAAATTGTATAGCATGGTGTCCCAATTGTCCGCGAACCCTGGAAGGACGTACTACAAATGTCCTATGCAGGTATGTTTAAGAAATTATTTGTCATTCTCTAGGACCGGTGCTTGATGATCACCTAATTATTATAAGTGTAATGCAAGCCTATTGAGTTACTAACGTAGGTTCATGATGCTTTAAGGAAAGGCAATTTCATTTTATGGGCAAATGAGTTATTCTCTTGCCCATGTGAAGCAAGCCTGTGGAGATTTCTCACTGCAAGAACATAGCATAACAGTGGTATAAAATTCCTCATTTGGCTAACCGCGGTGTGAAAACACAACCCATGCATTTTATGAATCATCTTAACATTAAACTATGTAGTTTGATAAGAGGCTTTTGATGACATATCCAAGAAAAACATCTTCGTTTTCACTATGAATTATGTGTCAAAGACAAAAGATGGTGCCAGATACACGTACTTCGAATGGCTTGACGTAATGTAAGAAACTACTGTGGGAAAATCTGAAATATCGGTCTCGAACCCATCCAACCCTACATGTGACGATATATTGCAACTCCAGCATCACCACACAAGATGAATGGCAAAATTACAATGAGAACTGGTGCGATTGGCACTAACAAAATTGAGGAAAACTAGGTCATCGAATACCTGATAATTTGGCATATCATTCTCTTCATTGGATAAATTTAGTTCTCTTATATTTGACGTGCAACATACGAAGGATAAAACGATGACTATGTAGGCTAAAATATTCAAAATGTAGCATATTATTGAAGGCATATAAGTCGATCGCTATTTTGCACTTTGCTAATCTACAACCATCATCATCACGCAACTCTCCATGTCAACCCATATTTTGAGGAAAGTACTACACGGAGTCAATTTTCCAAGTGGGTCCAAAAGGAGCCTATGGTACATACAAAGCACTAGATACTATAGAAATGGAATTTTATTTAACACAGTGCAAGCTCCCACATATGCGACACTCCCATTGTTTATTGATGTCCTTACAAGGGAGACTGGTAGTGAAAGCCATAGATCTGACTAAGACATCCCAATTATGATGTGAATGGCCATGACATTTTTTTCGTAAATGACCCTCCTAGTTAACCCTTTATGCCTCACCTAGCATAAAGTACAATGCTTGGTGTCGTTTGGGTAGGGGTCTGCAGCTTCCTTAGAACATTTCCCTTAAATTAATGCATTTCTACGTTCACTATGGTTTGTTTATAACATGGTTTTTGAGAGCCGATGAGACATTGGCATAAAATATTTACTACAAATTTCGTATTAACCTCTGCGTTCTATAGATGTATAGGACTCTGCGTTTTCCTTTCGATTAACATGCGCAGAATACAAGTAACCTAGACAAGTCCCAGCTCCCCCCATGAAGGTCAGGATAGATATAGGAGGAACAACTACATAGACATCAGCAAAATATTCCTCCTGTCAAATAGACGGAAAACTATTTCTACTACGTAGTAATTATTGAAAACTACATGAATAAATTATTATACAACATCAACTAGATTCTGATGGATATCTACTTGGTGAGTTTAAATCTGATGGTGTTATTGGTGCTGCTAGATTGCTAAGTTAAGCTATCTCTGCATTGTTGTAGCTGCTGCTGTCCAAAAGCAGCATGTTCAAGTGGTGACTTGCAATTCCAGCAACTTTTGAATATTAGTTAAATTAGTTGTAAGGAGGAGGTTGTTGAATAACTCCCTCCCAAAGGTTGACTACTTCAAGAAGCAAAATTAGTTCAAAATTAAAAATTTGTAATTTAAATTTATCATAATTACTTTTACTAATATAATTATTATGAATTCAAATTTATAATGATAGAAATACCTTATAAATAATTTATATGTATAAATGAAAAAGATCCTTTTAACTCTAAACACTTACTGCTTCCTTTCAACTTTAAACACTTATTGCTTACTAGTGTTTTCCCTTCCACTCTTTCACATTGATCCAAACTTGTTACCTATGCAACTTATGCAGCAAGCCATACCAGAAACAAAACTAGCAACGCACACCAAAACCACATCATACCAAAGTCTAATAATATTGATATCAAAGCTTTTATATCTTTTGAGGACCTATTTGAGTGAGTAGAGAGCAAACACAAAGTGTGAAACACATGAAGGAGTGGAATTGGAAGGAAGGTTTTGAAAAACTTATACCAAAAACCCAAGTCTAGTAGCTAAGATGGCCTACACATGCTTTTCTCGGCTTCCACCAACAAAGTTTAATGGAGAAAATTATCTCCAATAGACTGTAATGATGAATGCTTACTTGAGGGCCTTTGATTTTTAGGAAGTAACAGAAATAGGAGCTGTGATTCCTTCCTTGTCAGTCAATCCCACTGCAACACAGCTTAAAAACCATAGTAAGTTTGTGTCAAAACAATTTAAAGCTCTCACCTACATTTACTTTGCTATTACAGAAGTCATTTTCAATAAAATTATGACTTGTGAGATAACTAAGAATGCTTGAGAGAGATTAAAAGAAGAATATAGAGGCAGTGACAAGTCTAGAGCCATGCAACTTCTCAACTTCAAAAGAGAGTTTGTGCTACTTAAGATAAAAGAAGCAAAAACTATAAAAGACTATGAAGATAAATTGATGAAGCTGGTGAATCAAATTAGAATCCTTGGAGAAGAGTTTCCTGACTTCAGGATTGTCTAAAAAGTGCTAATGAGCTTACCTAAGAGGTTTGAGGCTAAAATCTCTTCACTTAAAGATTCCAAAGACTTGTCTAAAATATCCTTGAGTGAGCTGATATATGCCCTTTAGTGTCAAGAGCAAAAAAGGTTGTTGAGATAGGAGGAGACTCTAACAGAAGGTGTTTTTCTTGTGAAGCATTCAGAGAAAAATCAGACCAAAAAGAAGCAGCAAAGGAAGGAAGGAGCAAGAAGCATAATTGCTGGCAAACAAAACTGTCCTCCCTATGATCACTGCAAGAAAACCACTCACTTGCCTAAGTATTATTGGTGGAGACCTAATATAACATGTAGGCACTGTAACAAGAAAGGGCATAGGGAGAAGATGTGTCCAAAGAAGAAAAAATCACCTCAGAACCGAATGCAAGCACAGGTTGCAAATGGTGGTCTTGAGGAAGCAGAGGAGCAGTTATTTATTACCAATAAAAGCCTCATTGGAAGCAGCGAGGCTTGGCTGATAGTGGATGCTCCAATCACATGACTCCTAATCTCATAGTCTTCAAGGAGCTAGATCACTCAGTCACCTCCAAAGTTAGAGTTGGCAATAGGCAACTCATACATGCCAAAGGGAGAGGAACAACAGCTATATAAACACTATCAGGTATTAAGTTTTTGTTAGATATCATATATGTGCCTGAAATTAATCAAATCTCCTAAGTGTAAGGTAGCTCCTTGAGAAAAATTACTCCCTACAATTCAAAGATAGAACATGTGTGATTTATGATGCAAATAGAAGGAAGATATTCCTTATTTCTATAAAAAGACAAGAACTTTCATTTGAATTTAAGGTAGGCTAATTGTATAGCTGTAACAGTCTCTATGAATGAAACAACATTATGACATAAGAGGCTGAGGTATATGTATTATGCCAAAATGCAGAATCTATTTAGAAAATAGCTTGTAGAAGGTATACCTGCTTTTGATGAGAAAATGATGATTTATGAGGTATGCCAACAGGGTAAGCAACCTAAATTGCCCTCTTAATCCAACTAGAAGTAGAAAACAATAGCAAGTTTACAGCTCCTTCATAGCAACATCTATGGTCCAATAAGCTTTACCTCATTGGATGGAAGCAAGTATTTTATAACCTTTATTGATGACTTCACAAGGTTTTGCTAGATTTTCTTGTTGAAATAAAAGTCAGAAATAGCAATAACATTCAAGGAGTTCAAAGCCTAGATAGAAAATCAATCAAACAACAAAATTAAAGCTATAAAGATAGATAATAAGGCAAAGTATACATCAACTACATTCAGCCAAATATACAAAGCAGTAGGTATACATCAACAACTTTCTGCTCCTTACATACCCTAACAAAATGGGATAAGTGAGAGGAAAAATAAGTCTATAATGGATGTTTCTAGGAGCTTACTTCATAACAAAGGAATGTCTAAAAGATTATGGGAAGAGGTTGTTACTACTACTATCTATTTGCTAAATAGACTTCCAACTAGGACCTTAGTAGACATAACTCCCTATGAGGTCTAGTTTAAGAAGAAGTCATCTTTCCATTATTTAAGAATTTTTTGCAACATATGCTATTTATATGTACTTGGAAGTAAGAGAGACAAGCTGGATCCTAAAGTAGAAGCAAATGTGTTTATTGGCTACACAAACACACCTTACAATTACAAGCTCTTTAATCCTCAAACAAACAGAATCCTCATCAGTAGAAACGTTAAGTTTATAGAGGAAGAAAGCTAGAATTGGAAGGAAGCCAATGTTGAAACCATCCTACTTTAATCCATCCTTGTACAACAAACACCACAATAGGATACTAACTCCTCAAATGATGATCAAGTGGATCATATGCCAGCAAGAGAAATAAAGGCTCTTTCAGATGTTTATGGAAGAAGTCTTATTGCTCAGTTGGAACCAACCAACTATGAAGAAGCTTTTAATGATCCAAATTAGAGGAAATCAATGAAAGCACAAATCAATGTCATTGAGAAGAACAAGAATATGAGTCTTGTTAAAAGGTCAAAAGATAAGAAAGTTATAGGAGTCAAATGGATTTTTAAAACAAAATTGAATCAAAATGGCTCCTTAAATAGGTTAAAGGCAAGGCTAGTAGCTAAAGGTTATATGTAGTAATATGGCATTGACAATGCTGAAACTTTTGCTCCATTAATTAAAATGGACACCATTAAGCTACTCCTAACTGTAGTTGTGCAAAAAGGTTGGGTTATCCATCAACTTAATATCAAATCAGTCTTCTTAAATAGTAAACTAGAGGAGGAGGTCTACATTGAGCAGCCAAAAAACTTCCAAAATTAGGGGCAAGAAGACAAAGTTTATATAGTAAAGAAGACTCTTTATGGTTTAAAACAAGCCCCAAGAGCTGGGTACACAAAGATTAATGACTACCTACTAGGGCTATCTTTCATTAAAAGTAAGAATGAGACTACCTTATACATCAAGGAAGAAAAGCAATAGCTCTTAGTGGTCTCTCTTTATGTTAATGACTTGTTGATCCTTGGAAGTAACTCCATGTTGGTGAATCAATTCAAATCCAAAGTGATAAAGCAATTTGAGATGATAGATTTGGGTGTCATGACCTTCTTTCTAGGCCTACAAGTGCAACAAACATCAAAAGGCATTTTTGTGCCATAAAGTAAATATGCAAAAGAAATTTTGCAAAAGTTTCAAATGACTGAATGCAAGAGTTGCAGCACACTTGTCGTGGCAATATTATAGTTGATGACTAATGATGGTGCTACCAAAGTTGATCCAAGCAGATATAAAAGCTTAATTGGATGTTTGTTTTATCTGGTTGTATTAAGGTTAGACATCATGCAAGTTGTGAACCTACTGCCACATACATGGATGAGCCAAGTGAACTTCATTAGAAAGCTGCAAAAAGAGTTCTTAGATACATCAAAGGCACTACAGATTATGGCATACTATTTAAGAAAACAGAGAAACTTAAATTGATTGAATACACTGATAGTAATTAAGGTATATGTAAGGATGATAAGAAGAGTACCTCAGGGCATGTCTTCACCTTAGGGCAAA
Source organism: Bruguiera sexangula (assembly GCA_020141445.1). Lineage (NCBI taxonomy): Eukaryota > Viridiplantae > Streptophyta > Magnoliopsida > Malpighiales > Rhizophoraceae > Bruguiera > Bruguiera sexangula. The sequence continues at coordinate 3,657,450 of JAHLGP010000249.1, forward strand.
GAGCTTTCTATTGGAACTCAAAGAAATAGACTGTGGTTGCATAATTAACTACAAAAGCTAAGCTTTTAGCAGTTACAACAATAATAAACCATGTTATATGGCTAAGAAATATCTTGACAAACTTGAAGCAGACTTTATGTAAAGCTAAACCAATTCTTTGTGACAACCAAGTAATAATAGTCATCTCAAAGAATCTTATCCTACATGGAAAAACAAAACATTTTCTAATCAAGACTCATTATGTCAGAGAAGTATAACAGGAAAATAAAGTAGAACTAATGTTATGCAATTCAGAAAATCAATTGGCAGATATAATGATCAAACCATTGCACAAAGGAAAATTCCAAGAGCTGAGAAACAAGCTCGGAATCCAACCCATCAACCCCAAGGAGGAGTAATGGTGTTATTGGTGCTGTTGGATTACTAAGTTAAGTTATCTCTACATTGTTGTAGCTATTATTGTCCAAAAGCAACATGTTCAAGTGGTGACTTGCAATTCCAACAACTTTTAAATGTTAGTTAAGTTAGTTGTAAGGAGGAAACTGTTGAATAACTCCCTTCTAAAGGTTGGCTTTTTTAAGAAGCAAAATCAGTTTAAAATGAGAAATTTTTAATTTTAATTTATCATAATTACTTTTGCTGATATAATCATTATAAATTCAAATTTAAAATGATAGAAATACCTTATAAATAGTTAATATGTGTGAATGAAAAGGATCCTTTTGGCTCTAGACACTTATTACTTTATAATGTTTTCTTCTCCACTATTTCATATTAATCCAAGCCTATTACCTATGCAACTTATGCAACAAGTCATACCAAAAACAAAATTAGCAACATACACCATAACCACACCAAACTAAAGTCAAAAAACAAAATCTCAATATCTTGTATAATTAGGAATTTAAATTGTATATAGTGGTTTTCCTGTTGTATGATTTTGGTTGCACTTAATTTGTGTCCATAAGATTTGCATAATGTTAAACAATTAACTAATTCAATTGGATGTTTTATGCAATAACATTAGTGGCATTAACAAAATTTTGTGTGTGCTAGATTAATGCTTTACTACGAATACTGCCTAAAGACCACATTAACCATATAAGGTAATGAGCGTGACAAAGATGCCTATGTTCCTCATATAGTGGCCTATTCTATTGAATTTTAAGTGTCATTGTCATATCTTATCAACCACATTTCCCATTATGAGGCTTTTTAATTTACAGCCCATGAAGTTATAAATTCTTTCCAAGAATTGTTATAGTACAATAATAATATTATAGCTTGTAAAATATTACTTAAAAACCTATTGTATGAGATTTCTTATAAAAATAAATATAGCATACATATGTTGTATAAAAATGATTATGTATCGAGGGCATCACACACAGACACACTATATAAGGAAATGAAGCAACCTTATTTTGAAGTCAAAACCTTTTGCCAACAATTTAACTTAGACATTCCAAAACTCATTGAACCCAATAAAAAGAAGTACACTAAGCCATATACCAAATCCTATCATATATTCAAAAAAAGAAAAACCCTAGAAACAGACCAATAAACAATTTTATTACAATAAACCAAAAAAAAACAAAAACAAAACACCTAAACCAAGGCTTGACTTAAAGCTTCCTCCAAAATAACCTTATACAAGATATCACCTACTACAGAAGTGGCAAAAAATAACATAACTAAATATTGCAAAATCAACCATAAAATACAAGAATTAAACTTAAAACAAAAAACCATTTCAAAACTAGAGGCCTTACTCCAAAACACTTCTAGTTATGATTCTAATTTGTCCTATAAATCCTTTAATGAAGAACCCTTATAGACAGATGAATTTCAAACTACCTCTTTTTAAATAGAGTCAAAAACCAAAGGAATAAACACACTTACAAAAAACTAACAAAAGTTAGTAGATTTTATTAAATATATTATTGACCCCAATCTACAAAAAGAATACTTAAAGAACCTTCTCAAAACTTTTCAAACAAAACAAAATTTCTCAAATACTTTACTTTCAACTTCTAAACCACCCTATAACCTTACCACAATATTAGTTAAGAAAAATATTACAAAATTTACTCCCACTATATAATAATTCCAAAAAGAAATTAAAGTTATTAATTATAGATCTTTCAACAAAACTCTCAAATGGATTAGATATCCTATACCAAATAAAAAGAATTTATTAGAAAAACTTCATTTTACTTTTATTTTTTCAAAATTTGATATAAAGTTTAGATTCTAACAAATTTAGATAGACCCAAAAGACTATTACAAAATAGCTTTTATAATTTCTTTTGGCCAATATAAATGGAACATTATGCCTTTGGGATTAAAAAACACCCCTTTAGAATTTCAAAGAATTATGAATGAGATTTTCTAACCATATTGTAAATTCTACCTTCTTTATATAAATGATATTCTTATTTTTTTCAAATTTTATTGAATATCATTGTAAACATTTACAAACTTTTTTCTATACTATAAAGAAAATAGACTATTTGTATCTTAGTCTAAGATTTCTCTTTTCTAAAATAGATTAAAATTCCTTAGACATTACATTTTTCAAAGAACCATCACCTTTATAGAAAAAGCTATAGTCTTTACTAATAAGTTTCTTGATAAAATTACAAAAAAATCTTAACTTCAATGATTTTTAGGAAATTTTAATTATATTTTAAACTTTATCCCAAACATAAATTGCATAACAAAACCTTTACACAATCATCTTAAGAAAAATCTTACTCCTTGGACCTCTCAACATACTACTCTTATTCAACATATCAAAACATTCATCAAAGAAATTCCTCATTGCATTCATCTTATAGACCCTTTAGCTCTAAAAATAGTAAAAATTAATGCTTCTAATGTAGGATATAGAGGCATTTTCAAACAAGTCAAGTATGACAAAGAACAAATTGTACAATTTTTATTTGCACATTGGAATAATTACCACTATAGGAAAGGAGATTTAGTCCAATGTTATATGCATTCCAAAATTTCAAAGTGATTTACTTAATCAAAATTTTCTTTTATGTATTGATTATAAATCTATAAAAGAAATTTTACAAAAAGATGTTCAAAATATTGCCTTAAAACACATTTTTGTCATATGGAAAGTTATACTTTTTACTTTTGATTTTGAAATTGAATACATAAAAGGAGAAAGCAACTCCATCCTGTATTTTCTAACCAAAGAATTCCTCCAAAACAAACCAAAAATACCAAGGAAATCCAAAAATAAAGGTAAAGCCCCTATACATAACCCAATATAAAGCTCAGACTCCACTCCAAAACCCATGCCTCAACCCAACCCATAAAACCATGGATTGAGCAACTAATAGACCAAGAAGCCTAATCTTTCAAAACCCTTAACAATTAACTCTAAGCCTATAAATGGATAAATGCCATCTATAAAACATCATATGTACTTACAATACTATAAGGTCTACCTACTTTACAAGAATTTTACAAAAATAATAAAGTTCTAAACTCAAAATTTCAAAATATAGCCTCTACTTTCTCTTAAAAAAATGTATAAAACCCTAAATAAAAAAAAAAGCCTTTTGCTTATTGAGTTAACCCCACTTTCAAAATATTTTTCCTATTGAATTAGGATTCTATGATAAGAATCCATTAGACACATTTCAAGGATTATCCTTACTAGATGGTATTTCAAAACCTTAAACCTCTTAATAAAATTATCAATTATTATCTTTATTTTTAATTTTTATATTTATAAAATATTAAATTAAAAGCAATAAGGTGTATATTAATAAAAAAAATTATTGTATTATAAGAAAATAATCATTGTAATTTACTATAATAAGATATCATTTATAAAAATAAAAATTATTATTAAAAATAATATTAAGTTTATTTCAAATATTATATTTTTATTTAGTTTAATTTCATTTGTATTCATAATTGGTATATTTATTTGATTTAGTTCCTAACTAATCAAATAATAAGTGCTTCATATAATCATCACATCTCTAAATCTTAAGAAATGACAAGTTATATCTCTTATCATTTCATATCTCAAATGAAATATTGTCAATAAATTTGGATGGAACCTTTTAGAAGGTGCATAAGAAATTTTATGGCATAGTTAAAAAGAAGATTTAAATTAACTTAGTGATTCTTATTCATTGATATGACTTAAAAGTGTCATATAAAGGATAATGATATGATTATCAAAATTAGATTTCTTGCCATATACCACAAGGGACAAGCATTTCTCTAAAGATTTACCTTATATAAATTTTTGAATGAAAACTTCTCTAAGCCTCATCTTTATTAATATAACAAGAACACCTTGCAATTTCTTTTCAAATGTCATATGCCATTGTTGTTGTCCATTTAATACCTTTAAACTAAGTTGTATTTTTAGTGAGCCTACTATTCTAGTTATTTTCTTTTCTTTTAGAATGAATCCATAAGAAGAACATAAGATAACCTTTCTAGTTATTTTCTTTTCTTTTAGAATGAATCCATAAGAAGAACATAAGATAACCTTTCTAGTTATTTTCTTTTCTTTTAGAATGAATCCATAAGAAGAACATAAGATAACCTTTCATAAGGTATCCTTATACAATCATAAGTATATTCAATAGCTTGATTAATGAATGCATCTATCACATGGAAGTTCACCTCAAACTAAGAATAACTCTAAAGTAGTTAACATTCAACTTTTGATATATGACAAAACTTAATTGGCTTAATTTCTCAAATTAACCAATGATCTTTAAAACATTTAATGTTCACTGAAAATCCTTTTGTTGTCTTATAATGGAACAATTCCTTTTGGATTCTTATACTTCTCAATCTTAATATACAAAACATTCAACTCCTTGACATATGCAATAATGGTATTGATATTCACAATCTATCTTACCATCAAAATTCAAGAGACCTACTAGCTAGCATCATATATGCTGTTAGATAATTATCATCCTATAATATCAATGAGTCCCTTATGCTCTATTGGCAATGTCCTTTGTAGAATCAAATAATATTAGACTAAGAAGGACAACAAGACAAACTTATTTTGTCTTATTTAAGAACAATTCTTAACTTAATATATTAGTCCAAAATTTTGGTTTAATATGCCATTTAGCATCTAATATGCTAACAAAGGATAAGTTATTACTCCTTTTGTTCTAATAACAAAATCATGTAAAGAGAGAGTATAGGTTTTATGCTTATGTACCAAAATAAATTTAGTCTTTAATCATTTTGGTTACTCTTACTATTTTACTTAAATCAATAGCCCTCTTTATTGACTTAGAAAATCTTACTTTATGAATTTTTAGTGGGTTAGGATCCCATTAAATTATTTGACATTTAGATAACCCAACAAATGAAATTAAATAAATTAGGTAAATAATATAACTTATCAATCATATCACATATGACTTCTAAATTAGTCTGGTGACAACTCCTTATCTAAATATATAATATATGTTTCACCTAACCATTTCCTTTGAATTTATGTGATCATAAGGTAACCCATTCAAATCACAAAATTTTAGTCAAGTAAGACTCATCAATTATAATATTAAATATATTTGAGTTAAGGATGCCTTAAGGTAACTAATAAACTTTCCTTAAATAGAACTTTGGTTTTATATTATAATTATGGAATGAAGCTTACCATATTCTTAACATGTACTTAATAGTTTTTGAATTAATGGATTTTGTTAATTATAGTTGATCTTATGCATTGACATCATAATTGTAATATATATGACATATATAATATACAATCCTAGCATGTCATTCTAATATAAATGATTATGGACTCTATAAAACTAACTTCCCCAAGTCATAGAAGCAAGTTTAATGGTTAAATCCTAAGAGATTACAACATGGTCTTCCAGAATCCTTTTGCTTGTTGTTAGTATATGCCCTAATAGACAATGTGTTGGTTACTATTATAAATACATATTTGATATTTCACGCATATAATATTTCAATGCATTCTTTATTTTTAGTATTATTTATATAATGATATAGTCATCTATAAACTTTAAAGATAAAATTTATAGAATAAATATACCTTACAAAGGTAATTACAATGAGATCATAATTATGATATACCTATTGCATCAAAGTATTATTCCTAAGTATTCCTAATCAATGCATAATCAAGATTAAACATTGATGAAGCTATGAAACTAACATATGTTGCATTTCTTTCTTATGAAGAAAGTAGGCAATCTCATAAACTGAAATATAAAGATACTTAAACAAACATGTGGATGCTCATTAGTTGAACAAGTTCACTAAAGTAACCCACTATAAGAATTCCTAAAGGAAATATTACTTGTATGTTTGAGAAATTTCTTATATGGCAATTGTGTAAGTAATTCTTAGACTTAAGATTACTAAGGTATCTCATATAGGAATTGGTATGGTTTGATCTCACTTATAGGTTGTCTTAATCAAGGATCACTTGTAGGGGTGAAGTTAAGCATATCATGAACTATATAAAGATAATTAAGCGATTAATAAAAAAATTTATCATTATAAAGTGATCAAGGATGAATGTTCCATTTTTTTCCTATAAGTTTTCATTCAAGAAATTCTTACATCAAATGGAATAATAATTTATAAGGAATTACAATCTCATTTATGAAATTAATGACCATATGAATGTTTAGGAACTAATAGAATTAGACAATATAGAGTATATAGTAATTTTATACTTTATATCTAATTGGATATTAATATAATGAAATGACTGCATTATTTTGAGACTATGCACTAAAGAGATTAGTCAAATTAGTTTGATAGTCTTAACACTTAGGTATTCATGATATATGACTAAATATTAATCTTGATCTATAAATATAAATTGATTAATTAGAGAATTAATTATAAATTAATGAAATTGAATTTATTTAATCTTTTAGAATTATATTTCATATTTATATTCAGTGCCAACATGTTAGGATTATAATAGGTCTCACATCTAAGGATAATTGAGGAAATATAAAATAGAAATCAAGTTAAACTTAATTAACAATTCTAAAAAACTTATAAGGTTAAATATATGATATTTGAAAATATAAGAGCTAACGTGCAATTTATTTAAAATTAGCACAAGTCACCTAAAAAAGGTTTTAGAATCAAAATTCTTATAAATACCTTAAAATATAGTAAAATACTACATGCTTATCATATTAGAGTTACATGTCTCCTCCTCCCTCTCGCCTTGGAAGAGAATTTTAGCTTGCGAGAGTTGCTCCCTCCTTATTTGTATGGATCACCATTAAAGGCTAGATGTTTGGACAGTGGTAGCTTATGACAACTTGCTTATAAACTTAAAAGATAAGAAGAATTAAAGAATACTCTGATAATTATTCTATCTTGTAAACAAAATAGTAATTGTATTTAACTCTTAAGAATCAAAATTTTAAATGATCATTTCTACTACGTATTTATTTGATAAATACCTCTGTGATTCCTAATAGTGGTAACATAGCCTATGTTTGCTTATTAAATATAATTCAATTGCATGTTTAATAGTTATTGATAACTAAGTGGATTGATTTATATGTCAATTTGATGTTACCATAAATTAACAATTATTTCCTCAATTTGATTTTGGTCAAACAAAAAAACAAAACAAAACAAAAGGTTTAGCCATATGATACATATTGGGCAATTTAATTACCCAAGCATGTGTTGGTGATGGCTTGACTTTCTTAGGTAATTTAAGTACCTAATCAAGTGCACTTGGGTGTATTTTTACCCACATGGCACATAGGCAACCTAAGGCTAAATCGGCTCTATTACAAGGTGTAGTTACTAATAATAGGCCTTAATGCCAAAAGATGACAACCATATAGGCTAGCTAGCTATTCGGTAGATGTTCACCCATGTTTTAAACATGTTAGGTGACAACATAATAGTGGTCACAAAAGTCATGACCTTATGGTTGGTTTACGTATGTATTTTGAACATGTATTTTTGATATTGAGAAACATTCTTGTGTTCAAGTTCAATGCCAAATAAACCCTAAGAGAAGTCCAATGTTATTAGAATTTTAATATTCTAAATTATTTAGAATTTAAGTACCTAATTTGATTAGATTATTGAATTAAAAGAGTTTAATTCAATTATAATTTAGAAAATTATTTTCTAAATTATAACTAATGTTTAACTAAGATTAAAACATCCTAATTGGATTAGAATTGAGGATTTAAATCTAATTAAATTTCTTATTTCATTAGAAAATTATTTTTAATACAATTATGACTTCTATTTAGAATAATAAGTTTAATTGAACAATGAAACCTAAATGGATTAGAAAACATATTTGGAATAAGAAATCTAATAATGAGCCTTAATTTTATCAAGATATCTATTCGTATTAGGAATCCTAATTGAAAGATTGAATTCATGGACAAAATGTGACCATGCCATAGTCAACTTTTACTGACCATCACTTTTAAACTATAAAGAGTTATTAGGCCCATAAGATATCAACGAAATCTTATTTAGATGTTTTTTGAGATATCTAGATGAGATACCCATTTAGGTACCATGAATTGAGAATTTAAATAAAACATTTAGAACATTTTTGAAACAACTTAAGTAAGGTCAATATATCTTTCAATTAAAAAAGTGTTTTCTAATTAAATTAGGTATTCTATTTGCAATACAACCTCTAATTGAAGTCCTATTATGAATTGATAACATCAAAGTAATTTAATTTAGTATTTTCAATGGTTAAAAATATTATTTTAAATTACATATAAGATCAATAACTAGAATTAAATATGTATTTACCTTTTGTACACATAATTTGATTATAATGGCATAATGGATGACTCCGGACTCATAAACCAATATGATTATATTTATTGATGGTTAAATGGATGCATTTTTGGAGTATAGGGACTATATTCCCTGTATTTCTCTTATTCTCTAATTGTAAATTCTCTTTTCATCTAAATTTCTCTCAAAAGTAACTTAAGGTTTCTTTTTAAATTATATAATGGTTTTGTAATTAGAGAATTTAAGATTTAAATAAAATGTGTATTTCTAACAATAAAGATGGAAAAGAAGGCACCAAAGGAAACATCAAGAGGAAATTGCAAGCAATAAGACTTTTAAAGACTATGTTGCAATCCCTTAGAATTAGATAATCTAACTTCATTATATGGCTCAAGAAAGTTAGTTTAGTAAAGTCCATAATCCTCCATATTAGAAACATATGCTAGGATTATGATGTTATATATGTGATATATGTCATAATGATGATGCCAATTCATGAGACCAACTATAATTAACAAAATCCCTTAATTCAAAGATATTAAGTACATATTAAAAATATGGTGAGTTGTCTTCCAAAATTATAATATAAAACCAAATTTTTGTTTGAGTAAGGTTTGGTGGGTTATCTCAAGACCTTCTTAATGAGTCCTACATAACTAAATTTGTATGATTTGGATAGGTTACCTCATGATTACATAAATTTAAAGGCAATGATTAGGTGAAACATATATGATATGTTCAGACAAGCTATTATCACCTAATTGATATAAGAGTCACATGTGATGTAATTAATAAATTATATTATCTACCTAATTTATTTTATTTAATTTGTTGGCTTACCTCAAAGTCAAATAATTTAAATGGATTCCAACTAACTAAGAAATCTTAAAATAAGATTTTCCAAGTCAATAAAGAGGGCTTTTGATTTGAGTAAAATAATAGGAGTAACCAAAATAATTAAAAACCTTATTTATTTTGGTATATATGCATGAAACTTATACTTTCTCTTTACAAAATTTTGTTATTACAACAAAATAAGTAATAACTTATCCCATTATTGGCATATCATATGCTGAATGGCTTACGAAACTGAATTATTAGACTAGTATATTAATTTGATAATTATTCTTAAATAAGACAAGGCAAGTTTATCATATTGTCCTTTTTAATCTTATGTTGTTTGATCTTACAGAGGACATTGTCAATAAAGCTTAAAATACTTACTAATAACATAAAATGATAATTATCTAGCAGCATATGTGATGCTAGCTAATAAGTCTCTAGAACTTTGACAGCAACATAGATTATAATTACTAATACCATTATTTCACATCTCAAAAAGTTGAATGTTATGCATGGTATGACTGAGAGGTATCATAATCCAAAATAAAGTGTTCCACTATGAAATGACAAAAGAATCTTTAATGAATAGTAAATATTTTGAAGATGATTTGATTGGTTATTTTGAAAAATTAAGCCAATTAAGTTTGGTCATAGATCAAGAGTTAAATGTTAAGTTTATCTCATAGTCTCTACTTTAGAGTTATACTCAATTAAGGTGAACTTCCATATGATGGATGCATTCATTAATCAAACTATTAAATGTACTCATGACTACATATAAATACCTTATGGAATGTTATCCTATGTTCTTCTTACGAATTCATTTCAAAGGAAAAGTGAAGAACTAAAATAGTAGATTCACTGAAAATAAAGTTCAATATAAAGTTATTAAAAGGATAACAATAATGGTGTGTGACATTTGAAAAAAAAATTGCAAGATGTTTTTGTCATCTTAAAAGAGATAAGATATAGAAAAGTTTTCTTTTAAGAACCTATGAGAGGTAAACCTTAAAAAAAAAGGCTTTTCCTTAATGGTATATGACAAGAAAATTAATTTTGATAATCATATCATTATCCTTTTATATAACACTTTTGATTAAGTGATATTAATAAAACAAGAATCACTAAGTTACATAAAGATGTTTACTTGAGTTCATATGATTATGACTCATATGGAACATGTGAATCTTTATCATTTGATAAGATGAATAAATCACCCTTTACAAGGAAGGGTGAGTATGCTAATGAATTCTTTAAACTAATACATTAAGATGTATATGGTCTATAACAATTCATCATAAAGGGGTTTCTTATATTTCAACAATTGGTAGCATTAGATATGGTTATATATGTATCTAGTGAAATACAAATATGAATCCTTGTTGAAAGGTTCAAAGAATTCAAATTAAAATTGAGAAACAAGCTTATAAAAGTATTATTTCAATTAGATTGAAATAAAATACTTTAGTCAAGTTTGATGATTATCTTAAAGAGAATAAGAAACCTTCATTATGGACTCCTCTTAAAATCTTTTGGAGTTTGAGATAAGAGCAACCTTACAATATAAGATGGTGTTTAGTTTTAAAAAGTCATGCAATTTCAAGTCTTTTCTCTTTGAAACTATGTCATAGAATTTCTTACTTACCATCTAAAAAGTTCCATTCAAATATGTTAACAAGATTTCATATAAGATATGAAATGGTAAGAGGCCTAACTTATCATATCTTAAGATTTAAGGATGTGAAGTTTATATAAAACATTTATTATTTGATTAGTTTGGAATGAAATTAAATAAATGCATCACTTATAGTATATTCGTAATTAGTTAATGGATATTATTTCTCCCAGCTAGCTAAGCAAAAGAGTTTGTTTCAAAGCCCACTATATTTTTAAGAGAGGAATTTCTTCTCCAAAAAAGTAAAGGGAACTAGGTAGAATTTGAAAAAGGTTCAAGACCCACAGCATGACATCTAGATAGAACTTGAGTCAATAGTTCTTATATTGGATACAAGACCTAAAACTCAATAACATAAGAAGTTTTATAAGTACATAATGCTATAAAAGAAATGAGTTTTTTTTTTTAAATATGAGATGATATACCTTTTTCATTTGTAGTTATGCTCAAATCCATAATGATTTTGCTTGTTATTGTTACATATTATGAATATGCATATTTTACAGAGTTTGAATGTCTACTTTGATAAAAGGATCAAATGATTTGATTTTATCAAAGAAATGGATGAATCATGTATTTATAAGATGGTTAATGGAGCACAATACTTTTCTAGTGCATTGGCATATTACACCATTATTCAAATCCATTAAAGTTTAGTAGTTCAAGAATATTCTCCATAAAGGATTAGGAGAAGTAATTTACATTCTAAAAGGATTTAAAAAGTATATCTAAATAATCTAAATGATACTTTAATTTATTATTAATTTTTTAATTAATTAATTCATATTCATAAATCAAGATTAATGTCTAGCCACATATCATGACCACCCAAATATTAAAACTATCAAAATGGTTTAAGTAATATTATCAGTGCATAGTTTATTTGTTTAATTAGATCTTTTCAGTATACTAATACTTTAATTAGACATAAAGTGTGGAATTAATGCCTACTATATATTGTCCAATTATATTAGTTTCCAAATATTTCACATACTTATTGATTTCATGAATGAGATCATAGTTATTTATGAATCTCCATTACACCTTATGCTAGGATTTTTTGAATCAATAGTTGTCGGGAACAAACAAAATGTTCATTTATAATTACTTTAGGGTGAAGAATCCTTTATTAATAATCACTTAACCATCTTTATATAATTCATGATATGCCCAACTTCACCTTTATAAGTGATCCCTAATTAGGACAACTTAAAGGTGAAATTAATATAAGATACCTCAATGATCTTAAATCTAAGAATAACTTATATAATCTCCACATGAGCTATTCCCCAGAGACAAATAATATTCCACTTAGGAATTCTTATAGTATGTCAATTTAGTGAATTTGTTCAACTATTATACACCCATATGATTATTTAAGTATTTCCAATACTTTAGTTTATAAGAATGACTATTTTCTTTATGAGAAAGAAATACATATGTTAATCTCATAACTCCATTAATGTTTAATCTTGATGGTACATCAATTAGGAATACTTAGGAATAATACTTTGATGTAATAGGTATCTCATAACTATGATCTTAACATAATTAATTTTGAAAAGTATATTTATTTAATAAACTTTATCTTTAAATTTTATCAATTACTATATTGTTAGATAAATAATACTAAAGATAAAAAAAATGTTTTTAATTGATATTTAATAAGCACGAAAATGTATTCATAATTGTAACCAATATATTGGCTACTAAGACATACACTAACAATCTATCATTTACATTATAGCTAATCACTTAATATGTCATAAATCATATCCCTCAATATGACAAACATGTTTTTACTAGAACAAAGGCTTAGCACAAGAATTTGCTAGATCTTCTTAAGTGGGATTCTCTTTATCATTTCATTGTTTCATTCCATCGTCCCTATAATGAGACAAATCATACAATTACATAATTAGACCAATCATAAGATTAAGGTTCCTCATAAAATAGCTTCATTGATGGCATAATATAATATTACTAGCTTAACAATGCATGAAATCTTACATGAAATCATACAAGTATATAATTAGATCAATCATAAGACTGAGGTTCCTCATGCAATGGCTCTATTATTGGCAAAGCATAATAGTATCAACTTAACAGTGCATGAAACTTGATAGTATCAACTTTAATGGATTTGAATAATGACATATGCAATATGTCATCCACAAAAAGCACTAAAAAAGTATTATACTCCCCCTAACCTTCTTGTAAGCACAATGTTCATCCATTTTTTTAATAAATTCAAACCTTTTGATCCTTTTATCAAAGTAGATGTTCAAATTTTGTAAAACATGTATATTCATAATATGCTTCAATATCAAGCAAAATTGTTATGAACTTAACACAACTACAAGTGAAAAAGGTTTAACTAAAGTTAACTCTTTACCTATATTTATAACGTTTGATCATTAGCTTAGCCTTGTATGTCTATACATAACATCCATATTCATCTTTCTTTTAAAGATGTACTTACACCTAATAAATTTCCTTTTAGGTATATCAAACAAAGTCTCTACTTAGTTAATGTACATAAAATCCATTATATATTTCACAACTTTGAGCCATTTATTAGAATTAATGTCACACATTGTTTCCTTATAACTTAGTAAATTAAATTCATCTCAAATGAGTAATACATTATCTCATACTTTCAAAAGAAACTTATTTCTCTATATAGCATGATGTATCCTACTACATAAAAAGCTTCTTGTGTTATTAAGTTTTTAGTCTTGCATCCAATACAAGAATAGTTGACTCAAGTTCCATCTAGATGTCATATTTTGGATTTGAATCTTTTCATGTTCTACCCAACTCTCATTACTTCTTTAGAGAATGAATTTCCCTCTTAGAAAAATAATAGGCTTGCTCAACAAACTAGCAGAAAAAATATTTATTAATTAATTATGGATATCCCACAAGTGATGTATTGATTTGATCTAGTTCTAAACTAATCAAATAATAAATACTTCACATAAGTATCACATTTACAAATCTTAAAATATAACAAGTTAGGCCTCTTATCATATCATATCTTATATGAAATCTTGTCAATTGGATAGAATCTTTTAAAAGGCAAATAAGAAATTATATGATATAGTTTTGAAAAAAAAAAGATTTAAATTACATGACTCCTTAAAATCAAACAATATCTCATATTATAGGGCTACTACTATCTCAAACTTGACAAGGTTTTAGGAGGAGTTCATATTGAGAGAATATAATTCTCTTTAAGATAATCATTAAACTTAATTAAAGTATCTTCTGTCTTAATGCAATCAAAATGATACTTTTAGAAGTTTGTTTCTGAATTTCAATCTTGAATTCTTTGAACTTTTCAAATGGATTTAAATTCATATTTCATTGAATACATATAACCATATTTAATGTAGCCAATTGTTGAAATATAAGAAACCTCCTTTATCATGAATTATTATAGATCATAAACATCTCAAGGTATTAGTCTAAATGATTCATTAGCACTATTACCCTTTCTCATTAAGGATGATTTAGCCATCTTATCTAATGAAAAAGATTCACATGTTCCATATGATTCATAATTATATAAACTCAAGTAAACATCTTTATGTAACTTAATGATTCTTGTTTCATTGATATGACTTAATAAAAAATGTCATATAAAAGATAATGATATGATTGTCAAAATTAAGTTACTTGTCATATAGCACTGACGACATGCTTTTCTTTAAAGGTTTGACTCTCATAAGTTCCTAAATAGAAACTTCTCTAAGTCTCAAAAGAATGACAAGAACACCTTAAAACTTATTTTCAAATGTCACACATTGTTATTGCTATCTTTTTAATGCTTGTAAACTAAATTGCATTTTTTTCTTCTCTCTTCCTTTGAAATAAATCCATAACAAGAACATGTGATAACCTTTAATAAGGTATATTTATGCAATCATGAGTATATTCAATAACTTGATTAATGAATTCATTTGTCATATGAAAATTCACCTTAAATTAACAATAATTTTGGAGTAGAGATTATGAGATCAAGGTAACATTTAACTTCTAATTTATGATATAACTTATTGACTTAATTTCTCAAATTAACCAATCATTTTAAAACATTTATTGTTTACTAATTTTTTCATTTCATTGTGGAACAATTCTTTTTAAATTCTCATACCTTTTAGTCTTACCATGCACAACATTTAACTTCTTGAAATTTACAATAATAGTATTGGTATTTATCATTTATGTTGCCATCAAAGTCTAAGAGACTTACTAGCCAATATCACTTATGCTACTAGATAATTATCATCTTTTGATATTAATAAGTCTCTTAAGTTTTATTGACAATGTCTTTTGTAGGATCAAATAATATGAGATTATGAAGGACAACAAGACAAATATACTTTATCTTATTCAGAAAAATTCTCAAATTAATATGTCAATTCAAGAATTCAATTTAGTAAGTCATTTAGCATCCAATATGTTAATGAGACATAAGTTATTACTCTTTTTATTCTAAAAAGAAAATCATATAAAGAGATAGTATAATTTTCATGCATATAACCAAAATAAATAAGGTCTTTAATCATTTTAGTTACTCTCACTATTTTACTCAAATCAATAGCCCTTTTTATTGACTTGAAAATTCTTACTTTAAGATCTTCTATTAAGCTAAGATCTTATTTAAATTATTTGACCTTAAGGTAACTAACAAATCAAATCAAATAAACTAGGTAGACAACATAACTTATCAATCACATCATATATGATTCCCACATCAATTAAGTGACAACTCCTTGTCTAAACATATCATATATGTTTTAGCTAGTCATTACCTCTAAATTTATGTGATCCTAAGGTAAGCTATCCAAATCACAAAAATTTAGTTAAGAACCATCAATTATGCTATTAAGCATATTCAATTAAGGAGACTTTAAGGTACCCAGCAAACCTTCCTCAAATAGAACTCTAATTTTATACTATAATTATGAAAAACAACTCACAATTTTCTTAACAATATTTTTTAATTGAGAGATTAAGTTAATTATAGTCAATCTTGTGCATTGCCATCATAATTGCAATGTATATCCCATATATAACATACAATCCTAGTAAGTCATTCTACTATGGATGATTATGGACTCTATTAAACTAACTTCCTCAAGCTATAAAAGAAAGATAAATAGTCAAATCCTAAAGGATTGCAACATAATCTTCCAAAGTCCTTTTACTTACAACCATATCTTGATACCTTCTTTATTGCCTTCATCTCAATCTCCATGGCTAAAAATACATATTTTATCTAAATTCTAAATTCTCTAATTGCATAATTATTGCATAATTTAAAGAGAAATCTTAAGTTGCATTTGAAGGGAGTTTAGATAAAAATAGAATTTACAACCAAAGAATAAAAGAAATGTAAGGAACACAGTCTTTATACTCCAAAAATACATATATTTGACCACCAATAAACACAATCATAATGGTTCATGATACCATAATCACCATCATATCACCATAATAATATTATATGCACAAAAACTAAACACTTATTTAATTCTAATTACTAATCTTATATGTAATTTAAAATAATATTTTCAAAAATTGAAAATACTAAATTAAATTAATTTGATGTTATCCATTAATAATAAGACTTCAATTAAGAGTTATGTTACAAAAGGAATACCTAATTCAATTAGAAAATAATTTTCTCATTAAAAGACAAATTGACCAAACTTTACACAACCTAAAATGTTTAGAATGTTTTTATATGAATTCTCAATTCATGAATTCCTAAATGAGTATTTTGTCTAGATATCTCAAAAGACCTCAAAAGGAGCTTTTCATTGACTCCATATGAATCTCATAACTCTTTACAATTCAAAAGTTATGGTCAATCAAAATTGACTATCATATAATCAATGTTTTGTCCATATTTACCTAATTAAATAAGGATTTAGTCTTTCAATAAAGAGTATGATCACAAATTGGTATTCTAATCAAATTAGGACTAATTAGTATATTAGAATTCATATTCTAAATAAGTTTTCTAATTCACTTAGATTTCATTGTCCAATTAGACTTATTGTTTCAAATAGAAATGTCAATTGCATTAACAAGCAATTTTAATCAAATAAAAAATCTAATCAAATTTAATTCTTCAATTCTAATCCAATTATGAATGTTTTCATAACATGCATATCAACCAAATGCAAAGTCAAGACTTGTATGATTGCCATCATGTAGATATTTAACATGTTCAAAACAAGTGGGGAAGTCTATCATGTAGTTAACCAGCCTACATAGCCAACATCTTTCAACCACAAGGGCTACTACCTTTGGACAAAAGAACAACTTAGCAATAAGGCCAATTTGGCCTTTGATGGCCTTGGGACCTCTTAAGCATCCATATACCCAAACGGCAACTTACCCAAGCTTGTCGTTGTTAATATCATAATGCCATAATGCCAAATTTCTTTATTAGCTTTCATAAAGTCTTGTTGTTATCCATTTGCACCAAAATCAAAATTGAGGAACTAATCATTAATTTGCAATAACATCAAATCAATATATAAAATCAATCAAATTGATAATCAATAATAATCACACATGTAATTGAATTATATTCATCAAGTAAACCAATCTCTAATATCATTGTTAGGAATTGCTGAGGCATTTATCAAATAAATACATAACAAAAATAATGATTTGAAATTTTGATTCATAAAATCAAATCAATTGCTTATTAAATATAATTGCAACTTAGTTTAGAATAATATAGAATTATTATTGGAATAATTTTTAATTCTTCTTTTTTTATATTTGCAAATCATCATCATCAGTTAAATGTCTAGCCCTTAACAATAATCCATATAAATAAAAAGGAAATAAATCTCACAATCTAAAGTCTTTTTAAGGAGAGAGAGCGCTCTTAGGTAAAAAGGGAGGAGGTCAATAACCTTAATGTACTAAACATGTAATATTTTATCATCTTATGTGTTAATTATAGGGATTCTAATTCTATAACTTTTTGTAGGTGACTTGTGTCAATTTTTTTATATATTACACTTTAGTTTTAATATTTTTAAAAATTATAAATTTGACCTTATAACATTCTTAGATATTTCAATTAAATCCAACTTAATCTCTAATTCATATTTTTTTCAATTGACCTTATGTATATGACCTATTAAAATCCTAACATATTAATGATAAATATGAATTATAATTCTAAGAGATTAAATAAATTAAATTCTTTTAATTTATCATTAATTATTTAATTAATTCATTCATATTTATAAATCAAAATTAATATCTACTCACATATCATAACCACTCAAATGTTGAAACTATCAAGGTGATTTGATTAATCCCTCTAATACATAGTCTCTTAGTGTAATTAAATTTATCTGATCATAATAATATTTTAATTAGATATTAGTACTTATCTTATATTATCTAATTATATTAATTCTTATACATTCAAATAATCATTATAACTATCTATGAATTATCATTTTATGTTATGCAAAGATTTCTTAAATTAATACTCATTGGAAACAAACAAAACATTAATCTATGATTACTTCATGTTAAAGAATTTTTATTAATTTTTTAATTATCTCCATATAATTTATGATATACCCAATTGCACCCTATAAGTAATTTTTGTTTAGGATAACTTAAAGGTAAAATGAAAAGATATCAATTTCTATATGAAATATGTTAATGATCTCAAGTTTAAAAATTACTTATATAGTTATCATATGAAAAATTCTTTAGACATATAAATAATATTTTATTTACAAATTCACTTAATAAGTCAATTGAGTGAATTTGTTTAGCTAACAAGTAACCACATGTATATTTATATATCCTCATACTTTAGTTTATAAAATTGATTACTTTCTTCATAAAAAAAAAAAAAATAGGCGTATCAATTTTACAACTCCATCAATATCCAATCTTAATAATGCATTGATTAAAAATATTTAAAAAATAATATTTTAATACAACATATGTATGATAAATATTATTTTATTATAATTATTTTTACAAAATATATTTATTTTATAAATTTTATTTTTAAAATTTATCAATAATTATATTATTATATAAATAATATTCAAAATAAAAAAAAAAATTTAATTGACATATAATATACATGAAAATGTATTGATAATAGTAACTAATACATTGTCTACTAAAACATACGTTGTCACTCATCTCCCAACTCCCAACTTGTTGACATTTTGGGAGACTCCAAAACTCAAATTATTTTTCACAGGTACTTGATTCAGAGGCCACCCTTAATAGCCGTCGGAAGCTCAACCGTCTCCAAAAACAAGTCTGCTAGGCAAAGTCATCATCGGCATGATTCTTCTTTCACCACACGAATCTTCTCGAGATTGATTAATTAGTACTATTAGTTGTTGAATGGAAATTGTACGAACAATATCTGTACAGGGTAGAGGATCTATTAATTCAAGGTTGAGGCGTAGGTTTGATGGTTGAGGCGTAGGTTTTTAAATACAGTTGTTTGACAGTATGTAATAGATCATTCCTTTCTATTGTAGCTATTATATCACTTTTTGAATTCAATAGGTGTTGATTAAATATTTCTAAATGTTTCTTGAAATTAACAATGGATTCTGTGAGTATAATTTTGATGAGATTGAAGATAGTGTCGTGATGAGGTTCAGATGCTTTGGTCGTAAGGCTCCAATCGGCTTGTGAATTATGTTGCCTATTGTTAGTCCACTTGGCAACTGATTTTAAGAGATTTCCATAAGAATTGGCAATTTTTTAAGAGCGTGAACCAAGATAAGTAATGACATGGCTGACATCAATATGATGTTAATTATATTAAAGTAAAAATTATATAAGGTACAAAAAAATTAACAAAATATATATTAAATACAATAAAATATGTAACAAGACTTTAAAAAAAATTATAATATTGTAAAATTTAATCGTCATTCTACTTTTTTTACCAGTTTTAGAGCACAATGCGTTGCACAACTTAGTTGTCATCTTATATATATTTTTTCTAAGAAAAATAAACAACATAAAATTTTAAAATATATATATATATATATTATTTTAATATAATTAATATAATTTGTGTTAAAACTATATCTTTAATTCTCAATCCATATAACTTTTTCAACTCTTAAGAAGATTTTGCTGGAGGGATTAATGTTTTGTTTAGAATGTTAGAAAGTGGTGAAAAAGAAAGTAAAATGGAAAAGAAAATGGATATGAATGAACATTTTCCCTTATTTGCGTTGAGACGGAGAAAGAAAGGTGTAAAAGAAATGAGACAAAAAATTCATATGATGCCCATCTAATATGAACTTCAATTATTTGTAAATGTAATCCAACACTAATATTAGTATAAGATCGTTCTAATAAAAATTAAGATATTCAAATTTTTGACCCAATAATTATAAATAGCCAAAAATTAAAATTATAAAATTTAGATATTATTTCTAATAATATAAACATTGAAAAAAATAACTTTATTGAGCCAATACATTCAAGTATTGAGAAAGAAGAGTGTAAAAAAAATGTAAAAAAATGTGACGAAAAATTCATATGGTGCCCATCTGTCCGTGGGATTTTTTCCTAAACTAAACAGTGACTTATAAATGCAGGCAGGGAGTATCTCTCAATAAATAAGTATTTATAAATATTCATTCTCGATAATAAATATATTTTTTTTATAAATAGCAAAGAGTAAAATAAAAGGTCTATAAAAGTACATAAAGTAGGCCTAACAATTTTTTACATTTATAAAATATTACATCCCTACTTTGATGTATCCAAAAAGCATAAAATCATACACAAAATTGTGTAAAAAGTGTAGGTGTCATTTTACAAACTTGAAAATATTTTTTCTTCTATACATCCACATAACATTCAAATAAAAAAAAAATCTATTTCTTATTCATTTTTTTCACCCATTTTCAATTTATCAAAATAATTAATAAAAAAATATTTTCCTTTTTTACAAATTTTATTTTCGCTATTTTCTTTCGCACTACATCTCAAATTCGAATCAAGTGTGAAGTGAAACTAGTCCCACGTACACAGATGATTCCTTTTCACTATTTTCATATGCTATTTTGCAGTCGGCACCAATGTCACGAATGGTATGCTAATTTGATTTGGCAGTGCGACAATATCATTTGATTTTGTCTTCCGTTACACCGTTCCCAGTTTCATCTACCCAGTTACTTATGATAACCACGTTTTGCAGGAGCAGATACAACCTAGTCGCGAGAACAAAAGTGTCTGGATGTGATCAAGATACTGGCTTCTTTTCGGCCATGCATCTTAGACAATTCACCGTAAGAAAATCCTCCAGAAGACACAGGAAAGAGAAAATCAATCCAGTTGCCTCTGTCCTACTACTGCTTCTTCACTGGGGCTTGGCCCTTTCTCTTTGTTGCCTATTACAGTTATATTTGCAAACGCTGTTAAGGGGTGTCATTCTCCTAGAACTGAACCTCCTAAGCATTTGGCCGGGGAGATCGAAATGGGATTATGCACACGTACACAGATGCATGATTTAGGAGCTTGAATTCGACTCGGTTTCCTGCTTATTGCTATCACATGCCTTCTAACATCTATAACTAACTTCATTTATCGTTACCCCTGTATTATACTCTTGTATATAACCATTGCAAGAATAAGTAATATGTCGGGGATACATTATGCATATGTTTCCGAATAAAGTCTGACAGCAATCTAGGCTAAATGGCCCAAGTTGCCCCACAAAAAATGGCATATATTCTCTACTTTTGGGGGAACGAAAATAAAAACATCACATGATAAGTAAATGGAACACCCTACTAAGAGGAAAAGAGCAACATTCCTTTAGGCATCCTTAATCGCCTACATTTTAAGCACTACTCCATGCAGTCTAACTATTCTCTGAGCCAAGGAACAATGGTCAAAAGATACGCAACAAAGTTGGCAGGTCCGTCTAGCAACAGCAAGTCCGCAACTACAACTTCACCTTCACATATCTGCTGCAAGAAAGTTGCCTGGCAGTGATACCTGTGACAGAAATATCCTCAAATCCCGTACTGTTCTGTGCACAAACCCACAAAAACTACGCGAGACTCGGAAGAGACTTTATAATTACCTTCTCTCCAAGTTTAAATGGTGGAAGACCTTTGTACGGGCATGTACTGCACCGAAATCCCCAAGTCCACACTGCACAGAAAGCAATAAACAAAAAGAAGATAGAAAAAAGTTAAAACAGATACTGAAATAGCATAGATGACTTGAAATCAGGGCAGCTATCTGCAAAATGCCTGGGCTATTTATTGGGGAGGTAAGTAAGCAGATGTTTCTCAATAATTAGCACAGTAAATATGAAAGCAAAATAATGAAGTAGTTGAGATGGAATGGAAGGTGAAAATCTTGAAATAGTTGCCAAAAAGTGAACCCCTAAAGTACCCATTATTTCAGTCAAGTCACCCAAAAACACAGCTGCAAAAGAAAAAATTAGTGTGGGTAATTTAATAATGCCTAGCACAGAAGGATACTCGTGCATATTATTTAAGTATATATTGAACTCTTAAGCATACATTGCCACATGCTGATTGAGGGTTGCTCAATTGATCCACGGTCAAACCCAACTTTACTTTCTCCTCCTCCTCAGCTCTTCCACATGTACAGTTCTTGCATGCTTTCCTTGTGCTTCCGACTTCGCAATCACCTACTTCCAAAGTAAATTTGGTTGACATACTGTAACAATAAATTTGGAACATAACTGCATACATTTGTGCCTTTCTATCTACCAAGTGGGAGTTGAGGTTTTTTCAAATCTTCTTCGGTCAAGAGACTATCTTCATCAATCAAATCTGAATCATCATCAATTTGCACTTTCACTGAACTTTTTGCAAATTGCTTGATAAACAAGTAAAACAGATTCAACCACAAGTTTTCAGTGATACAAATGTTGAAAATCAAATACAAGAAACAGATGACAGAATTTTCACATTTTCTAAGGATAGTAAATTAGAATATAGTCTCTGACAACCCAATAAGCGGAGAGAAAACAATAAGAAAATAATCAATGTCTGCCTTGTCCCTTAAAGCAACAGTGTACAGCTAAGCTTACTGACATCATTGGGCCTAATCCATGGACAGAACCTAATAACGTAGGCTTAGACTAAGACGTGACAAAGCCACCTCTTTTTCTTTAAAATTTAATCAGGTACTTTTCATCTTGTCCCCTTTACAATAGCAGATAAATACACATGAATCAAGCTGAAAGCAAAATTTGCATGCCTAAACTAGAGAATGTCGTAATTTGTTTGTCATGGAAATGTAAGATATGACTCAAGGACCATAAAATGAGCCAAAATCCAGAGATGATGCATGTTTTCCACAGTGGAAGACCCCTCCAAAGTGAAAATGTGCAATCCAATCAATTCCCCGATCATTGTAAAAATCAATTAATGAAAATTGGAGATAGAAATGGCAAAAAGAAAAAAAAAAGTGCATGTCCATACACAAAAACTATAATCTCACCCTAAAAGATTGAGACTCAGAGCTTGGTGTAAAAACCTGTACTTCAAGGAAACCTGCCAACGGCAACTTCCGTTCCAGAGCAGAAATTGCCCACAGAAACAGCAGAGGCATCGGTTGGAAGCTAAATTTTATCAAGTTAGAACAAGCACAATACTAACCTTATCCGTTTCCCCAGTAACAGATTTCTCAGACTTGTGAATCAATAAACTCCCCCCAGGCTTTAAAACTCTTGAGATTTCCTCATACAACAAGTTGCTAGGGAACTCCAATGCACTACAAATGGTAATGACAATATCTAAGGACAAAGACTCCCCGGGCAGCTTGCCTGTCCAAAGAACAAACAACACACTCAGAGGTGAGTTCCCATGCATGTGCACGGATACTTTTAAGTGAAGAAGGCATAAAGAAAGAGCTATAAAGAAAGAACAAGTATCAATACATGAAAAGGTTAACCGAAACAATCCAGAATCCTGTGAAGTTAATGTCATTAAGTCATTATTTTAGTTCTTGTAATTGGCGGGCCAATAACTATATCACTCAACACTTATCCTCGAAAAAGAAATAATGCACTATATAAATCAAAAGCATGTGTTTGTCATTGCTTGTGTAGAAGAAACATAGACAGAAAAGATTGATTGCTAGATACAGGTGATAAGACTGAGAATTGTAAGGACCACACTTCACATATATACTAAAATTTGAAAACTAATCAGAATAAAATAAAACTAATACTGATCAGCAAATCCATGTCTTAGAATATCCCCTAAGTAAACATACGACTAGGATTATGCACATTTAAAGCGCAAAATGCATATTATCAACCTAACAGACACTAATCTACCAGTGAAATAATTGGTAAAAAGGATTAAAGAACCTACTTAGAGATGATGCTTGCGGGATTATTCGGGGATCACATTGTTTAGCTTCTCCATCCCAAAGCTCCCTAATCACACTTGCAACTGTACTTACAGTAAGATCAGTATCATCTGTAATCACCAATGCAGCAATCTGTGGCCTTGTGGTATCCTGTATGAGAACAAACCGAGTGTTTTTAGCAAATTGTCTACCGAAACATTTTAATCAAATCTCCATATAAAGAAAAAAGGAAAAGAAAGAGAAAACCTATAGGTGGCATTTCACTACGTTACCAATACATCCATTGTCCCATATTTTGATGCAAGGATCACAGAATCTTTTTGTACCTTACAACCAAATGACATACAATCCTCTTGTCACAATCAAGCACTCATAAACCATTTGATGTGAGACCTCGATCAAAGATTAAATCGAACGGATCATTCCTAAGAATGCTATCATGTAAATCTTGTTAAAACTTACATTATAAGCACAGATAATTTAGGTACCCATTTCATAAACACCTAGCAAGTAAACTAAAAGCCCCGTCCTGCTAAAAAAATATAGCTCTTTATAACAAGAGCAACGCTTCCACATTGTTCATAAACCATGTATGAAATACAGGGCATTTCTTCACCACAGTTTTGAGTTTCATAGTGTAAGATATAAAGGTCATCAATCATCAAGCAGCAATGATCCCATGGAAGCAGGGCCGTGATTGAGACACTAAAAGGAAAACCTGCTCTTCACAATATTTGCAATGATTTGCTATGTTCTTTGGAACCAAGAAAATGTCTGGAAAATTACAAATATTATAAGAAAGGATTGAATTAAAAAGAACCAGGAAAAAACATTTCATCCCATTACACTCGGTGGCAATGTTAAAGGCACAGTTCTGCACCAGGGCAACAAATTGGAGCCCTTAAGGTTGCAGAGGCCCCAACCGAGAGATAACACACAACCTTTTTCTAAAAACTTGTCTACAATTCCCAACCCAACTGTTGCTTGTCGGACCAGTGGAAAAGCAATATCCATAGAGCAATTTAGATTTACACTCCATCAAAACTAACCTTGAGCAAGCAATCTCTTACTCTTTTCAAAAGTGAAAAATAAATAAATAAATAAATAAAGTCTCGTCTTTTGAAGCCCTTATTTTGCAAAGCTAAAAAGGACAAATCTAACTAAAAACTGCAAAGAAAAAAAAAAACTGTTTAGAGAAATAAAAAAAATAAAAAATAAAAAAAAGAGCGGCAATCGCCGAACAAAGCACATAATTAGAAGCATTTTACTAATTTCAATTTCAAATCAGCAAGTTAAATATCCTAACTGTATTCATTCATGAAGCTTAGCATTCTAGGGTTGGATTCGAGAATGAGTAATTTCTACGCCATCTAAGCGCTCTTGTTTTCATTCCAAACATTAAAATTTGGTGTTCTTTGTACTTTATACTTTGGATAAACAAATTGGATTCAGGAAAAATGTTATAATTTAGGGATTCAAGGAGGATCCCAACTCATGACTGGTGATTGAATTGTGGAGCTCATGAACATTGCTTACTGCCATAGATTGATCCCCAGGTCTCTATGATGTACACCAAGTGCTTTTCTTGATTGTCTACTTTGAATGCCAAATATTCCATTTCAGTGCTCCACATACCATATGAAGTCATGGGTATGTTTGTTTTCTGATCACACATGTTACACAAGAATTATATGCAAAGAGTTTGGGGAAAAAGTTAGGTGATGAGATATAAGTTGGGATGAACCAGAGCACATGCTTATCCATTTGTAGGGCTCGTTAGGAAATTTTTGATTGCTTATTGTAAGTATGGTATATCAACCTGTGATGCAGGCAACAATAGAAACTAAAGTAAAAAGCCAACCATAAGATTTTTAAAGCAATGTTTCACAAGTCCATTGAATATGTTGCCTTTGTTTGCAGAGATAGAAGCTTTCACTTTTCTAACCGTTGGGAATCCCTTGGCCGATTTGCACATTTACAATAACACAACCTTTTGGTTCCATGTGTTTTTGGCAGGTTCGCGAAGGAATAGACTTTTCTTATGATACTGCTCGAGTGGTTGTATCCTTTTGCCTTACTGGAATTGCTGTCTCCATTTCTTTCCACAGTTCCTCCCAAATCTGGCTGGGATCTTAATGTCATTTCAATCCATACGATAACCGCAAAAGTGATGTTTTAAGTGATTCCAGCACCTTAAATTTTATAGTTGATAATAGGACTCCTACATGCATCGTTTTAAATCATTGCTGATCCTTTGTGCATTCAGTCGAAAGACTTACTTTTCTCTTAGATGATTAGTGGCCTTAACTTGTGAATATTCCATTGTCTCAGATTGTTGCATTGCATTTCCAAACATTTAGCACTCATAATTCTTACAAGCCTTTTGATTTAAGAAATTGCTCAATATGATTTATAATTGGAAATGAATTTCACATTTCTTGACAGAAATAATATTCAAGTTCGCCTAAAGAAGAAATATGATGATATGTGTGAAACATCTACTATCGTTTGTGCAAGGAATGCTGTCACCAGGCCTTCTGAAGTCCAAACTGAGTCTGGCTGCAGGTATGTCCTCTTAATAGCTTTCTTTCTAATACTTATATGTTGTGAGCATCCTTTGATTATTTCGATATTTTGAACTTGACTTCAACTTTCTTTGAATTCATGTAAGATTTTTTTCTTTTGGTTTCAATGATAACATCTACTATCGTTTGTGCAAGGAATGCTGTCACCAGGCCTTCTGAAGTCCAAACTCTGAGTCTAGCTTCAGGTATGTTCTCTTATTAGCTTTCTTTCTAATGCTTATATGTTGTGAGCATCCTTCTATCGAGGCATGTGTGCATTAAGACCTCCAACATATAGAGGCTGCTCGTGTCTCTATCTCGTCCATTGCCCCCTCCCCTCTCTCTCTCTCTCCTTCCTCTTTATTGTGAGTAGTCACTGATTATTTCGATACTTTGAACTTGACTTCAACTTTCTTTGAATTCATGCAAGATTTCTATTTTTTGGTTTCAATGATAACATCTAACCCAGTCCTTTGAAATTTTATAAACTGGGATCATCCATCACAATCTTTATTAATTTGGGATTAGGCTTCTGGGTTAGCAAGGAAGAGCTGCCATGCCCTTCTAAACGGTAAAAAATAAAATGTACTTGGGTGGGGTTGACACCCGCTTTGGTTAATAGATGGTGTCGCTGAAGCAGCTGGGCTTGAGTAGTGTCACCCGAGTACCCGACTAATGTCAGTCTGGGGGGCTAAAAGATAGCGTTTGTTAAGGAACTTCAGCATGTAATGATTAAACCGCCTGCGAGGTCAAACCCAATCGATTGGGCTCCCGCATATTCGTTAATCAGCCAACATAGTGGACCTAGTGTGTGGAGGACCATATGTTCTTAAGATCTTGGTTAAACAGCCAAGTCGGCAGGCATCTGAACTTCTACATTGGTTCATCTTTAATTTCTGAGGTGCGCCCACATGCCTTTACCTTCTTCCTCTCTTTCTTTCTTCACTTGCAACTCCTCTTTTGATCTGCCATTGTTAGGCAACTTGTTACGTTCTTTGTTAGTATGCATCCATTATCTTTCATTATCTTATTGTTCTTGAAAGCCATAAAAGAAGTCATGGCCGTATCTCTGGCATCATGGTTGGTCTTGGTTTGGGGTTGGTTGGTCTTGTCGGGTTGGAGGCCAGTATGCGGCTGCTGATTGTGGCTTTTTTTTTTAGTACTTTTGATTTTTTTTTTTTCTGAAAGAGAAAATTATTGGATGCACCTGGTGTACCCTATTACTTTATGCTTAATTTTATGCGTACGCTCAGTTTACCTAATAATTTCTCAAATACATCGTTCAAGTTAATATTTTAGTGAATTTATAAAACAGTAAAGTACAGAAAAGAAAAAAATAACAATTTCGTAATTCTCTTTTTTTATTTTTTTGGATTATTAATCAAAAGGTCTTTATTAATACACACCATAGTGAAAAAAAAAAACATTACTGGGTAAATATATGAAAACGCCATTTAATTCTGTATATTCATGATTTTAGTTTCGTATCCACCAATCGTTTCCCGCTAAAAATGCTGTGAATAATGCTAGTGATTGGTCTGCTAATGCAAGTGGTGCCATGTGAGCAGCTCCTCTAATTGTGGCGTAGGTTAAGATACCTCCAGAGTAAGCTTCTGTCCATCCACCAACCTGAGGGAAATTTCAACCATTTACACTAAATAAATTGTTTGGCATACCAGGTTAAAGCAATAAGCTAACCAACCTGTTTATCCACAAACCAAGGGCTGTAAGATACGGTTGTACTTGGTTCAAGCTCCTTTGCCAGACACTTTTACCAAAAATCTTGTCCCAATAAATGGGATAACTGAATCTTGATCCCCACTGTAGAGCTTATTTCTTGTTATTGTGCGACTAAAAAGATTTATTTGCTTCATGATAATATGAGTATATAAGAGCTTGCAGCATATGCATGCCTGTACACTAGTGCTCGGATGCCTGATTTGACAAGGGTGGCCACAACATCAATCATGGGTATCAATGTGTTTTCTTGATCATAATCAAGAAGTCTGTTTTGAAACAAATGACAAATACCAAAACATCCAATTATTGCATATGCTACAAGCTCTTATATACTCTTATTAAGTTTACTTTCCTATCTTGATTTCAATATGGCAATGGAATTATTTTTATCTCATCACATAATTACCTCCCATAGCAGTGAAATGGCATGTTCTATTACTTTTTAAATTGCTAATTGGGATGCTTAATGCCTAGCGCCTGTTGGTTATAGAGCAAGGGATCGTGATTTAGTTAAAGTTACTAGAAATTATTACCTGCTGCAGGCAGTCCAATTGGCTACTTGTACAAGCTTGGCACGGAGAGCTTCTTGCACATCTTTCCTGTTCAAATATTCTGTACCTCTTTCTGCTATACAAGGATCTGCATCCTCGGTGGATCTCTGCCCAAAGTAAAGCAGAGGTTTCATGCTCATATATTAACTTTAATTCAAAGGCAAATGAAGCAGTTTTTACAAAATGAGCTTACTGGCCGATACATAGACCGGTATTGCAACTGAAGGAATGGCAATGGTCCATCTCTTGGTGCCAATAGATGATTGCCAGTTTCCAATTCTGATCCAACAGATGAGAAACAGACATCGGCAGTTACATCATAATTATCACTTGCTCCTGGAATTTCTGTTGTGAGCAAGTTTTCTACACGTGCACATGCAGCTGAAGCAGAGCCTGTTATGCTCTCTCTTAGGATTTGTGAGGTGTTGCAGGTTGTCGTGATAAGTTTGAAAGTATCATCTGATATCAATCCATGAGACCAATAGAAGTCACCCTGTGAGTTCAAATCCGTTCCATTTTCCAGCAGAGGGTTTCCAATTATGAATAATTCTATATTCTTGTACCCTGGAAATCTGGCGAACCAAGTTTTGCAGAAACACGAGGTTGTCTTGTGCTAAAAGAATAGGTAGCCCATTATCAGTATCATGATTAAACTTTGAGAACAATCAATGAAACTTTTACATGGCTGAAACCAATGTAACTTGGTGGCGTATTATAATAATATTATTATATGTGAGATTCAAACACCCGATATTAAGAAATTAAAGCAAACGCGTTGTTACTGTGAGAAATCTATACAACAACCAGTGACGCTGTCCTCAACAATTTTGTAGAAGATTGGTTTCTTGGAATAAAAGAAACCAACCACAGCTGGTGATTCCAGGTACAGCATTGTTTGCTTCCGCAGCATAGGAGAAAATTGGTTTTAGCTATCAAAACATGATTTTTTTGAAACATAAAAAACAAAAGTGAAAATGAAACATAAAAGGACCCAGACACCTTTGTTCCAACTGTAATTGTTTCTGCTGAGAATCCCTCCACCGTTGGGTCTAAAGGGGCCGTTCCCTGAGAATGCTCCACCTATAATAGAAGAGCAGCTAGAGCCTGCAAGAAATAACAATAGGACGATGACACAGAACCAAGTACGTGATCCAAGTGAAGATTGCACATAACTACCTCCATTAAGCCAAAGAACTAGAGGCTTTGAAGTTGACTCTGACTCTGACTCTGCTTCAACAAAGTAACAGAAAAGAGCTCTCTGTTGATTTTCATCCACCGTAATGTATCCTGCATATTGCCGGAAGCTGACACGTGGCTGTCCTGGCAAGCTCGTGATTTTGTCATTCTGGCAAGAGGGTGAGTCAGCTGTCGTGCATGTCTGTGCCACAGCTGCACAAATCACAGCCATTATTATCCATAACTGGAGCTGCATGGTGTTGAAACAGAAAGAGAGCTCCGGGCCTGGCTTCCTTAAGAGTAGATTGATGAGGTTGGAGCTCTCTGTTCTCTTCCCTTTTCCACTGATTATTTATAGTACAATGTCCGGTTTTTGGCGCCAAAAATTGGTAGATATTATCATCAGAATGTGTTGCCATTTACTCCAAGGAAGAATTGGAAATTGTCCTGTTTCTCGTATATGGACTGGAATATGGAGTTTGGTTCCAAGGCACTTAACTTAGAGAAGTGCATGTTCAGGGAAAAGAAAAAAAAAAAAATGCGTAACGTTGTGATCGTCAAATTACGACATTGAAAACCAGTCTTTGGTCGTAATATGGAATTTGCTCGATTCTGGAAGTCTTTTAAGGATTTCACTTTACTGTCGTGCACGTGCACTATGTTCGATTATGACTGAAAATATGTCCAATCCCAACGAACTAGTTGATACGAATCAAATGTCTTTCAAAGAGAAAAAGGACAAAATGGGAGAATTAAACAGAACAATCCCAAGAACTGGAACAATTCTAAGCAAACTGACATAAAAAATTGGATGTTTGGTCATTCCCACCATCTTTTTTTCTCGGTCTTGTTTTTCATCTTATGTAAAGATGCTTGATTTTGTTCTCTGCAATGCATAGATGTAAACGTGAACAACATGCACTAACTTGTCCAGAGAAACACATTGAATGAACTATTAATTTTATTACTTAAATACACACCATACGGCCATAGATACTGCTATGAATTTATTTGTTTATTCATTTTCTTGACACTCGAACGCTAGCGATCTGGAAAGACAACTCCTTCGATTTGAATCCGTTTGAGCCCAAGTTGCCCTACCGTATTTGCTGGGATTATTCGGCTGTGAAAATTACGCGGTCAGGTTACAGTAACGCGTCGATCATTGAGTTATATATGGGTTATTAACTTGTCTTTTTTCTTTTCTTTTTTTTTTTTTTGTTATTGAGTTATAAATTATATAATAAAAATAATTTTTTTTATTTCTATAAATTTTATATTTTTACTTAAAATTAGAATTTATGATCTTCAAAAGAGAGATTTAAGTGAGTGTTTGTTTTTGCTATTCAAAGATGTCGCTATTTATTTTCAAAAGTAAGGTGTAAGGTTATTTGGTTAATTTTTTTAGTCTATTTTTGGAGTTACTGTTTGCCTCCAACTACTTTTTTATTTTTTTGAGAAGAACAACAACAGATAAATATATATTTTTAATATTTTTAACTTATTCTCTTAAACTTAAAAATGTTCTTCCCTCTCTCCCCCACCCCCCCCCCCCCCAATTTTCTTTACTTTCCTGTCATTTTAGGCTCCTAGCCCTTCCGTAGTACCTAAAAAAAACTTAGGTCAACCGAGACATAAAGGATAGTTACTCTATTATGATGTTAACATAAAAATATATCGTGCATGATTCGAACAGTAGTCCAGTAGAGGGTTCCCTAGCCGGTAAAATTACAAAAAAAAAAAAAAAAAAGCCCATTTGGTAACATTTTGTATATATCAAATTTCATCTTGTTTGTGAGGTGGACTCACAGCTATGCCCTTCGAAGTGAAGTTCCATGAGCTGAGCCAGTCGCGGGACACAGTGACCTATCAAGAAATAACATTATGAGAGCAAGGTTTTTTTTGTTTTGTGTCAGGGGGGAGGGATTAACCTAGACTAAACAACTACTGCACGTGGGAGAGCCACTCCCCACATATCCTCGATCAGGGGGCTGCTGCAAATAGCAAAAACCCAGCTTCTGCATTAGAGCCAATAATGTTCCCATTTCTAGTTATCTATTTCTATCTAATTCTATGACAATATTGTACTGTTTCCATCCAGCATAGCTCTCTCCAGTGATGTATAGGTCCCTTTCATTGTACTCAGGAAATTTGACAAACCACTTTTCAAACAAGATGAAATTGTCCTGGGCTGCGAAACATATAGGAATCAGAAAATTAGGGAACATAGTAAATAAAAAAAGAAAAAAAAACACGATTTCATTTAGTTCAACTTTAAGTATGGTGCGATATTCAGAAATGTTAAAGCAAAGAACTACTTAGTGATGGACCAGAAAAAGGAACTTAGCGAACGACCGATCAATATTAGTTACCTTTGATGCTGTCATTCACATTTCGGTAAAAAGTAGCATTTGTGGAAAATAAAAATCCAACTCCTGCCTGTGATTCCAAATATAGAATGTTCGCTTCTGCGGTGTAGGTGAATTCCTTGTTTAGCTATTCATTCACTAAAAGAAATGCATTCATCCACACACACACACACACACACACTCGGATATATAAACAGAGAAAGTAAGAGTGCGAGATGTTTTATACACCACCTTTGTTCCAGCCGTAGTTACTCCTCGTCAGAGTCCCTCCAACAATGGGCCAAAAGAGGCCATGCTTGCAGAGAGCTCCGTCCCCATGAGAAGAGCACCCAGGCCCTGCAATACAAATAAGGAATTAAAAGATCACACAAACCCAATAGTAAGTTAGGAACTGGCTCCTCCTGTGGTTTTAAATATCGGTTCCTACAAACAGAACGAAAAGCCCAATAACTATATAAATATGCCCCTTCTAGCCAATTGCTTCTGTTTTTTTTTTTTTACTTCTAGCCAACAAAATTACCTCAAGTATTTCTTTTTTTATTGTTTGTATAGCTTTGAAAGGTAAATGTTGGCGTGTATAGTGGACGAACTAGTATTGATTTTACGGCAGCTCCAATAACAAAGTAGCGTGGATCAACGCTAAAGTTAAATTTCATATAGAATACACTTAAATTTTCATAAGAATAAATCTATGAAAATCAATTATAAATCAACTATTTTGTTTTTTACAAGTGACTCCAAAAGTCATAAATTGTGTCTATTGTAGTATTAGCTTGAACTTAACCCCTTGTATCCCTAAACAACATTAATTATGAATTGTTAATTACAATTAAAATTTTTAATTTTTATTTATTATTTTAAATGAATTCCTTTGTACTTACAAAAAATAAAGAAAATTCTCTTAAGGACAGACTATTTACCTTGAAACTAAGTATCTTATAATAAGAAATATGTTCTTGTAGCCTAATCCTAGAAATCTATCTAATTGAAAAAGGAAATAATCAAAGATATTAATTCTTTGAGGTTATTTCTACACTCAAAATTAGAATATATTTATAAAAGTTTTTTTTATCAAACAAAACAATTTTGTAGTATGATTACTATTACAAACATCACTATATTGTATATGAGTGAGTTAAGAAGAAATAAGTAGAGAAATAAATTTTATGTTAATTTTAATTAATTATTTTAAAGTAAATAAAAATAATAAAAAAATTCAAATTAATTATCTATTAGCTCTTCGCTATTAAATCAAATAATTTTTTTCCCCAATTATTATTTCATCACACGCGAGTAGCTGCAAGTTAGAAGGAAAAAGGAAAATCTGAAAAGAAGAAAAATTCAAGATTCAGTTAATTGGATGTTTAAGTTGCTGCAATAGTGCTCGACGAGGGCATCAGAGAAAGAGACTCGCGGGAATAGAGGCTCGCAGACGGTCCGACGGCAAAATGCAAAATCCAAGAAATACCATCTTCACATTTCACACTGTTGGTTTCAAATAGAGTACAGCAAACTCGTGGTTTTTACATATAATAACCGTATTAGCGTTATTCCTCCGGGGCAAATTCGAAGAAATTTCGACCTTGCCCAAACCCAAAACCCTTTTTTTTTTTTTTTTTGCGGGACAGGGGAGCATTGGTCACGACGTCAAACCCTTTTTGGCAGATGAATTAACTTCGATTGAGTTTGAATTTTAACCTTATGTCTTACTTTTGAATTATACGTTTGACGAGTATTAAGTTATATATCTAATGGTTTGTCTTCACTAATCCTACTGTAGAGTTGGTTAGAAAATATCCCATCAGACTGGCGCTCTTTGATGCATCAGACTTATTTTAGCGCATATTTGGGGTCATTTAAAATTTCAAGGCATCAAAGTCTTCCTGTTAATTTTCCTCAAAAAATTACCCAATTGGAAATACGAAATACTTAAATATTACTTGATTAATGACACTATTGTGAAGCATTCAAATTCCTTATTAATGTAGAGTTTTAGAGTAACGGTTTATGTTGAAATTTTATTATAAATTGTAAGTTGAAATTTTTAATTTCACCCTTTACTTATTAATATAAAGGGAAACATAACAAAAAAATTATAATTCCCACACCGAGAGATTATTCATCCATCTTAGTAAATTGATTTGAGGCCTTCGCCTGTAGCAGGCTAGAGACATTATTTCATTATATTTCCTGCTGCAAAATTAATTATACATCTTGTACTGGTATGGTATATCTGTATTTGTAACGTTCTGCCAATCTTTCCAGAAGTCAATTTGGTGGACCACTATGGAATTAAAATTCTGCTTCGGTCCTCCAGCGGCAGGAGAAACATTCCTAAAATAATAATAATAACAAAGAGAGCCTATCATGGCAATTTTGCTTCCTTCCTCTCAACATTCCATTCTCTGAAATTGATGAGAATTATAGAGACGAAGGATGAAAGTTTTCAAAAGATGTAAGAGTTTCATTGTATATTCTAGAAAACCTAATAAAATGAGCTAAACTTTCAATGGATTCAAGAGGTCCATTGTACATTCAAGAAGACCCAATAACACGAGTTAGATATTTAATGGATGCAAGAGGTCCATTGCACATTCCAAAAAGTTTAATAACACAGGATAGAGCCAGAAAGATGAAAGAAAAACTAAATGGGCTGATTAAGGAAATTCAGGTCAATCAAGTTTCAAATGGTATGAATTCAGATTTGGAAGAGAGTACATGTCTTATTAATATTGTTGGAGTACTTAAAGTATTAAGACTAGGTAATAGCAGTCACTTTAAATTAGGAGTTTATTTTCTGTGTAAGAATTTGTACCTAGATATGAATTCTTCCTAAATAAAGAATTGTCCTGAGTAGAAATTTGTACTACTTTAGGATTATTATCTTAACTTATAAATAGGCATCCTTGTAAGACATTAGACAATCAGATCAGACAATTTTGAGTGAAATAGAAAGTAAGAGTTTTTCTCCCTCGATTCTTTTAATAACCAAAGAACTTATCAAGAGGTAGTTCTTCTTATAACATTCAAATCGACTTATCACTCCTAATTACTTTCTTTTTTAGAGTGTGACATCCATATCCTTCTTGAATACCTTATATTCTTGTTCCTTCAAATATTAGGTCTAGGGTTTCTGTTATTAAACTCTGATTTAGCTTTCCTAATTGTTCTTTGATTCTTTATGTGTGTTAGGTCTCTAAGTCATGTCTTTTTAGGCTTTTCTGCATCAGTTGGTATCAGAGTCTGGCTCCAAATCAGGTTGAATCCACTCACTCTTTAATTTTCTACCTTGTGATTTATTTATTTCTAACTAGTTTGTCTATTTAGTGCTTTACCATTCAAATGCACTAATATGTTTGTTTGCAATCCTTCTGTTTACTTGTTTGTTTGAGATCAAAACTATCAAAACGTGCTAATTCCAATTCCAATTCCAATTATTGTGTCTAAGTATTCTACTGTTGTTTTATATTGTGTAAAAGAAAAGAAATAAAAAAAGCAACAAAAAAAAGGAGAAAAAGAAGGAAGAAGACATCAAATTCAAGTTGTTGATAAAGTTAATAGTTTGGTTGGTCAACTTCAATTCTTCAATCCATTTTCTTATTTTGTTATCCAAGTTTGTCTTCTAGGTTTAACTACCCTTTTCTTGATTTTTGTGAGTTTAGTTCATTAAATTTGTTTGTGTTGATATCCTTTTTCAACTCCTTATTCCCCAATTTGTTTAATCTTATGCCATTTATCTCATTCTATTCAAAATCAATTCTTTTGATTTAGTTTGCTTAGTTCTTTATAGAGTTGAAAGGAGAAATCCAAGTGGTAAAAGGCAAGAGTGAAAGTTCATTTAAAAAAAAAAGTCATAAATAGTGTAAACACGAGGGAGTGTGACACCTTCTTTTAAGTGAAACACGTGATGGAGTGTTCTGTGAGGTATCTTATTATTTTGTATAAAAGTAATACTATGACATCCAAAGACAAAGGTGCAACTCAGGAGGGAGTTGGTGATATGTCATTCATGATCAAAGTTATGCAATAACAATTTGAGCGTATGAATACCAGATTTGATGATCTGAGGGAGAGGATGAAGGAGCAATCTAATACTATAATAGAATTGCAAAAGAGGCATGAGGAATATGAGGCTTCTAAAGCAAGAAGGCAATTAAGACATGCCTATGACCATAAAGATGATGCAGAAGATGATGAATTTGACGATCAAACTACTATGGTTAGAACTACTAACAATAGAAGGGATCAAAGAGAATTTGGGAAGTAAGGCACCTATGACCATAATTTAGGTAGCATTAAAATGACAATTCCTCCATTCTAAGGTAAGAATGATCCTGATGCATACCTAGAATGAGAGAAGAAGGTTGAATTGGTTTTTGACTGCCACAGCTATTCCAAGGAGAAAAAGATAAAACTTACTACAGTTAAATTCACTGATTATGCTATTATTTGGTGGGATCAACTTGTTTTGATTAGGAGAAGGAATCGTGAGCAGCCTATTGATACATAAGAGGAGATGAAGGTTATCATGAAGAGGAGGTTTGTCCTTAATCACTATTACAAAAAGTTGTACCAAAGGTTGCAAGAGCTCACTCAGGGCACCAAAAATATGGAGGACTACCACAAGGAGATGGAGATTACCATGATTAGGGTGAATGTAGAAAAAGATAGAGAAACAACCATGACTTGATTTCTACAAGGGCTAAATAGGGACATAACAAATGTGGTTGAATTGCAACACTATATGGAATTGGAAGACACGGTGCATATGGCCATGAAAGTTGAAAAGCAACTCAAACGAAAGGGTTCCACACGGTTTAGGCAAAACTCATGATCTACCTTATCTTGGAAGCCAAATTGGAGTAAAAGGGATAAGATGGCCAATTACAAGTCCAAAGTCGAGGTATCCAAGTATAAGAATATGGGTTTTAGTAAGGAGATAGGTAATTTTAACCCCCAACCTAGTAGAAATAGAGATGTTAAATGCTTTAAGTGTTTGGGCAGGGGTCACATTACATCTCAATGTCTAAATAAGCATGCAATGATCTTAAGAAGTAATGGTGATGTTGAAATTGAAGGTGAATCAGATGATGATTCTATATCATCATCAGAGGGTGAAAGTGATAAAGAAGAGTATCCAGTTAATGGAGTAGCTCTCGTTACAAGGTGAGCATTGAATGTGCAAGTAAAGGAAGAAAATAAGGTACAACGAGATAACATCTTTCAAACAAGGTGTCTCATTAAAGATAAGGTATGTAGTATGATTATTGATGGTGAGAGTTTCACTAATATTGCTAGCATAACTATGGTTAAGAAGTTAGATTTACCTACTATGAAGCATCTTAGGCCATATAAACTTCAATAGTTAAATGAGAGTGGTGAAGTCAAGGTAAATAAGCAAGTGCTCATATCAGTTTCTATCAGAAGGTACCGTGATGACGTTTTATGTGATGTTGTACTTATACATGTAGGTCATATTCTATTAGGAAGACCATGGCAATTTGACAGGCAAGTTATGCATGATGGTTTCAAGAATCGATATTCCTTTGTAATGAATGAAAAACTCATCACTCTTGTACCATTATCACCTCAACAAGCTTATGAGGATCAATTAAGGATTAAAAATGAGAGTGAACAGAAAAGAAAGATTGATAAAAGAGAAAAGAGAGGAGAAAACATAATGATACAAGAGAAAGAGAAGAAAAAAGAAAATTTCTATGCAAAAGAGAGTGATGTCAAAAGAGCATTTTATGTCAAACAACCTATGATCGTACTTATATACAAGGAGGCTTATTTTAACACTAACAAGTTTGACCCATCTTTGCTTAATGTTGTTGCTTTATTGCAAGAATTTAAAAATGTATTCTCTAATGATGTTTCGAGTGGATTGCCACCTAATAGAGGAATTGAGCATCAAATTGATTTCATCCCAGGTGCATCCATCCCTAACCGGCCAGCTTATAAGAATAATTTTGAGAAGACAAAAGAGCTTCAAAGGCAAGTTAAGAAGTTTATTTCCAAAGGATATGTGAAGGAAAGTATGAGTTCATGTGTTGTTCTTGTCCTACTTGTACCCAAGAAAAATGAGACTTTGAAGATGTGTGTTGATTGTCAAGCAATCAACAAAATCACTGTAAAGTATCGTCACCACATACCTAGATTAGACGATATGTTGGATAAATTGCATGGTTCTTATGTATTTTCTAAGATTGATTTGAAAAGTGGATATCATCAAATTAGGATGAGAGAGGGAGATGAGTGGTAAATAACTTTCAAAACTAAGTACAGTTTGTGTAAATGGCTTGTTATGCCATTTGGTCTCACTAATGCACCAAGCACTTTTATACGATTAATGAATCATATTTTACATCCATTCATTGGTAAATTTGTAATTGTGTATTTTGATGATATTTTGGTCTATAGTAAAACGCTAGAAGAACATCTTAATCATTTACATTCTATTGTAAGTGTCTTGCGTTCTGAAAAATTGTATGCTAACTTAAAAAAAATATTCCTTTTGTACTAATCAAATCACATTTCTTGTCTATATTATGAGTTCTAAAGGTGTTAAGGTTAACGAGAAAAAAGTTAAAGCAATTCGTGATTGGCTTACACCTACGTCAATTAGTGATATGCATAGCTTTCATGGTTTAGCTAGTTTCTGTAGACACTTTGTTAGGGACTTTAGCACCATCGTTGCACCACTCACTAAGCTTATTAAAAAAACCACGAGTTTTAGGTGGGGTAATGACCAAGACAAGACTTTTAATTGTATTAAGGAAAAATTAAGTTCTGCACCCCTACTTGCCTTGTCTAACTTTGCAAAAACTTTTAAAATTGAGTATGATACTTCAGGTATTGGCATCGGAGTTGTTTTGATGTAGGAAAGGCACCCAATTACTTACTTCAGTGAAAAGCTAAGTGGAGTAAGCATTAATTATCTTACCTATAACAAAAGGATATATGCATTGGTACGAGTTTTGAAGACATAACAACATTACCTTTAGCCCAAAGAGTTTGTCATCCATACTGACCATGGATCGTTAAAACACTTGAAGGGACAAGGAAAGTTGAATAAAAGACATGCCAAGTGGATTGAATTCATTGAGACCTTTCCCTACAACATCAAATATAAATAAGATAAGGAAAATGTAGTAGCTAATGCATTATCTCGTAGGTATGTCCTTATCTTTACACTTACTGCAAACTTATTAGGATTTGAACATATTAAAGATTTATATATAAATGATTCAAACTTTGCTAACGTGTATGAAGCATGTGAGAAGTTAGCCTTTGAGAAGTTTTATAGGCATAAGGGTTTCTTATTTAGGGAAAATTGTTTATATATACCTATGAGTTCTTTAAGGGAGTTGGTTATAAGAGAAGCTCATGAGGGTGGTCTAATGGGTCATTTCAGAGTTAGAAAAACCCTAGATGTCCTAAATGAACACTTCTTTTGGCCACGCATGAAACAAAATGTTGAGAAGATATGTGATAAATGCATAACATACAAACAGACTAAATCTAAAGTTTTACCACATGGCTTGTATACCTTTTTTACCCATACCTAGCCATCCCTAGATTGATTTATCCACGAACTTTGTACTAGGATTGCCACAAACAAAAAAGGATAGGGATTCTATATTTGTTGTTGTTGATAGATTTTCAAAAATGGCACACTTCATCCTATGCCATAAAACTAATTATGCAAACAATGTGGTTGACTTATTTTTTAGAGAAGTAGTACGTTTGCATGGCATGCCATGGAGCATTGTTTCAAACCGGGATATAAAGTTCTTAAGCTACTTCTAGAAGACTTTGTGGTGTAAGTTAAGTACTAAGCTATTGTTTTCAACTACTTGTCATCCACAAATTGATGGTCAGACTAAGGTGGTTAATTGAATTCTTTTTACTTTTTGC
Organism: Bruguiera sexangula; assembly: GCA_020141445.1. Lineage (NCBI taxonomy): Eukaryota > Viridiplantae > Streptophyta > Magnoliopsida > Malpighiales > Rhizophoraceae > Bruguiera > Bruguiera sexangula. The sequence goes on from JAHLGP010000249.1 coordinate 3,698,497, forward strand.
ATGCTATTATTCGAACAAATTTGAAAACATAGGAAGATTGTTTACCACATGCTGAGTTTGCGTATAATAAGAGTGTTCATTTTACTACTAGCTACTCTTCATTTGAAATTGTATATAATTTTAATCTGTTGACTCCTTTGGATTTGGTACCTATACTTGTCAATGAGTATGTCAGCGCATGAGAAGGTGTGGCAACATATTGAAAAATGAACCGAGCAATATGCATCCCATGTCAACAAGGGACAAAAAAAGGTGGTGTTTGAACTTAGTGATTGGGTTTGGGTGCATGTATGCAAGGAACAATTCCCAACTTAGAGGTGCTCAAAGCTACAACTTAGAAGAGATGGTCCCTTCCAAGTTGTAGCACAAATTAATGACAATACTTATAAGTTAGACCTTCCCAGTGAGTATAATGTGAGTGCAACATTTAACATTTTTGACCTTTTCCTTTTTTATGTAGGTGATGATTCGAGGGCGAATCCTTTTGAGGAGGGGGGGAATGATGAGAACCATGAAGATGTAAGAGGTCCATTGTGCATTTCAGAAGACCCAATAACCCAAGTTAAAGCTTCAATGGATGTAAGATGTTCATTGCACATTCCAAAAGACCCAATAACACAAACTAGAGTTTCAATGGATACAAAAGATCCATTGCACATTCCAAGAGACCTAATAACACAAGGTAGAGCCAGAAAGATGAAAGAAGAACTAAATGGGCTGATTAAGGACGTTCAGGCCAACCATGCTTCAAATGGTACAAATTCAAGCTTGAAAGAGAGTATAGGCCTTATTAATATTGTTGGAGTACTTAAAGTATTAGGATTAAGTAATAGCAGTCACTACAAATTAGGAGTTTATTTTCTGTGTAAGAATTTGTACCTAGATAGGAATTCTTCCTAAATATAGAATTGTCCTAAGTAGAAATTTGTACCACTTTAGGATTGCTATCTTAGCCTATAAATAGGCACCCTTGTAAGACATTAGACAATCTGATCAGACAACTTTAAGTGAAATAGAAAGTAAGAGTTTTTTTTTCCCTCGATTTTTTTAAGAACTAAAGAACTTATCAAGAGGTACTTCTTTTTGTAGCGTTCAAATCGACTTATCACTCCCGATTCCTTTCTTTTATGGAGTGTGGCATCCATATCCTTCTTGAATACCTTAAGTTTGTGTTCTAATGAGAACCGTAGAGATGAAGGGTGAAAGATTTCAAAAGATACAAGAGGTTCATTGCACATTCCAAAAAGCCCAATAACACAAGTTATAACTTCAATGGATTCAAGAGGTTCATTGCACATTCCAAAGGGTCTAATAACACGAGTTAGAGATTCAATAGATGCAAGAGGTCCATTGCACATTCCAAGAGGCCTAATAACACAAGTTAGAGCCAGAAAGATGAAAGAAAAACTAAATGGGCTGATTAAGGATGTTCAAGCTAACTAAATTTCAAATGGTGCGAATTCAAGTTTGGAAGAGAGTTTAGGCTTTATTAATATTGTTGGAGTACTTAAAGTGTTAGGACCAAGTAATAACAGTCACTCCAAATTAGGAGTTTATTTTCTGTGTAAGAATTTGTACTTATATAAGAATTCTTCCTAAATAAAGAATTATCCTAAGTAGGAATTTGTACCACTTTAGGATTGCTATCTTAACTTATAAGTAGGCATCTTGTAAGACATTAAACAATCAGATCAAACAACTTTGAGTGAAATAGAAAATAAAAGTTTTTTTTCCTTGGTTTTTTTTTAGAACTAAAGAACTTATATCAAGAAGTACTTCTTCTTATAACGTTCAAATCGACTTATCACTCACAATTTCTTTCTTTTTTTAAGTGTGGCGTCTATATCATTTTTTAATACTCTAAGTTCGCATTTTTTTGAATTTTAGGTATATGGTTTTTATTATTAAATTATGATTTATCTTTTCTGGTTGTTTTTTGTTTTCTTATGTGCACTAAATCCATAAGTCACATCTTTTTATAGTTTTTTGCATCAGAAATACAAATTAATATTAGTTCATTTGAAGGGAAAAAGATCACGATCAATTCATTTCGGAATAAATCACCACAGCCCTTTGCTTTCATTGGAAGTAAATATGAAGTACTAGAGAAGTTGCTCCATGGATGACAAGGCATGGCAAGGACTCGTGTTCTTTATTGCAAATCTAGCCACAGACTAGGGCATTGCTAGCTAACATAACGAAATAGTTCAGACTTCACACCACGAGGCTAGAGATGATTCTTTTTCCATCTTAATTAAATACTGCCTCTAGGCAGCGGTTTCCCAGCTAGAAAAGCCCTAAACACGGCCAGTGATCTTCCGGGTGACGAATATGGTGCCCTGTGGGAGGCTCCTCTAATGGTGGCATATGTCAAATTGTCGCCATAAGCCTCTGTCCATCCACCAACCTAAGAAAAAAATAAACAGTAAACAAAAATAGATGTCCGAGAAAGCCAGCTCAAGGATCAATCTAGCTAGTATAGACCGTATGGTCCATCAATTGATTCTCGAGCATCACTAATATTATAAATAATAACGGCAAGTCAAGCAAAAAGGCCAACCTGTTTTTCATCAAACCAAGCTCGGTAAGGCACAGTTATATTCAGCTTTAGCTCTTTTGCCAAACCTCTTATTAAAGCCCTTGATCCCACGAATGGAATTTTTACATCTTGATCTCCACTGCAGAGTTTCTTGTTTGTTATTATGGCTAATAAAAGGGATCATTATTTGTTTAAAGGAGACAATTAACAATTGATTGCCTTTTTTAGAAAAAAAAAAAAAAACAATGGGCAATTGTCGGCGTACCTGTACACTACAACCCGGAACCCTGAACGGACCGAGGATCCCACAATATCAATTGTCGGTGTCAAGAGATTCTCAAGATCATAATGCCATAAGCTGTCATGGACATCAAATCATTGTAAATATCATCGCAAGGAGCGAACAATATCTGCAAAGAGTACAATGCTCACGCATCGATAAGGGGCAGGATCCATATAAAACTTTTGCTGTGTACCCACTATTTTGATTTGAATGTAGAAATTTAGGATTTTAAGCCCTGTCGGGCGCGTCAACCACAACACAAGGCCTTGGCTCATGCCTTTATCCGTGAGTCAACAAAATGAGATACTCATTAGTGAATGATGATACCACTAGCTAATTGAACTGCAATTTGGCTAGGAAGCTGACAACTTTCAGCAGTGAGAAAGCGAGAAAGGGCAAAATATAGTTGCCCGATGCTAAATGAGCATTGCTCTTTTGAATTACGTATTAGAAGGATTTTAGTACATGCTTATTCTCAATGGCACCAAATAATTACCCGCCCGCACAAATTGTCCAATTGGCGACCCCCACAAGTTGAGCATGGAGAGCATCTTGCACATCTTTCTTGTTCAAATATTCAACAGCTTTGCCATCTATACAAGGATCTCCATCCTGTGTAGTTTTCTGCATAAATAAATGTAAATTATAGTTAAGCAAGCTTGACATTGCTTCCATTAAGAAAGGAAAAAACGAAAAGATTTAACAATGTAAATGCAAATTACACATACAGGGGTTACAGACTGAGTGAAGGACTCTCGCGCTGATCGAAGAGAATGCAAGAGTTGAAATATTGATTTCAACTGGTGATTCTCAGAAAATCCCACTTTAGATTCACCAGAAGTTACACAGATGTCTGCAGTTACGTCATCAAAATCAATTGATCGAGAAATCTCTGCTGATAACAAGTCAGACACGCGCGAACATGCTGCTGAAAGATTAGACTGAGCAATGGACCCCCTCAGGAGTTGTGAAATGTTACAAGTTGAGATTGCAAGGTTATAAGCGTCATCTGATATTAACCCATGAGACCATAAGAATAAACCCCTTGAACCAAAATCTGTATCAAACTCCAACAGAGGGTTTCCCATCTGAAAGAACAGCTATCATTTCAAAATACGTGGCAAAGAAAAATAGGAAAATTGGAAATTATGCTCCCCCCATAAAAAATACTCACAGCAATGCCCTTCAAGTTGAATTTTGATCCTGACAGGATAATAAGCTTTGCAAGTTGTGGGACATAGTGGCCTGCCAAGAAACAGAGTTGAGAAGCAGAAGGTCATCCTCTCCGTGAGTGTAAACAGAGAATTTGCATCTGGCTTCAAGTGCTGAAGTTATTACCTGCGTAGCTTTCTCCAGTGATATAAAAGTCTCTCTTCGTGTACTCGGGAAATTCCGCAAGCCACTTGTGCAGGAATATGAGATTGTCTTGTGCTATAAGAAAATCCCATTATCAGTACCATATTTTAGAGCCAATAATCCACACCAATCAAGAGCCCCTTTTGATTTGAAAATAATCAAAATTGTAGCTGAATTGGCACAGGAACAGCATGAGATCGGCCTACAAGTAAAGCCACTGAGGCATGGTGTCAAGGAATTAAGGCAGACAAGTGGGGATATAAACCTGTGATGGTGTCATTGAGAGATTGGTGGAAAGATGTATTTTTGGAGTAAGAGAAGCCCACTCCTGCCGGTGATTCCAAATATAGCATGTTTGCTTCTGTGAGATAGAAATGATGATTTTTAGCTATTATTTCTTTCTTACAAAAATAAAAGCTAAAACCTGAAAACAATAAATGGTATAGCACGTTTGATTCCCACCTTTGTTCCAGCTATAACTATTTTTTACCAAAGTCCCTCCACCGCTGGGCTTGAAGGGGCCATTCTCAATAAACGCCCCTAATAGAGAGGAACACCCGGGCCCTACAAGAATTAGCAAGAAAAAGATAATCAACTCTAACCAAAGAAAAACACTAAATAATTAAAAATTTAAATTTGTATTCTTAAATAATAAGTTTTAATTTTGATCAGAAGTATAAGATTTATAAAAATAAAATAAAAATTATCATATTGTGTAATTCATGATCTAATAAACTCATTTAGATATGAAAAAAAGATTAAAGAAATAATAAATAAAAATAAATTTATAAAAATAAAGAATATTTCAGAAATATAAAAATTTAAAATTGAAAAAAAAAATTAAATAAGATCTGAATAATACATTTGCACTTTAAATTTTAACAGAGAATCCAAAAAATTAACAGCAACTTGAGTAAAATGATGTATATTTACCTCCATTAAGCCAGAGAACGAGAGGCTTCAAAGCTGGGTCTGTTTCAGCCTCGACAAAGTAATAGAAAAGAGCCCTCTGTTGTCCTTCGTCGATGGCTATATATCCTGCATATTGGCGGAAATTGACTTGTGGTTGACCCGGCAAGCTATCGATTTTGTGGTCAACCTTGGAGGATGAATTCTCCACTGCTACTCCACCTAATTGTGTAATAGCCATACAAATCACGGCCATTGTTATCCATGGTTGGAGCTTCATAGCGTTGTTTAAGTTGAGACTTTGCTAGACGAGAAGTCCTTCCTTCGATCACTAGCCCACTTATAGGATAAAATTCTAGCCATTTTTGGGTCCTTAGCCTTGGTTGACTTGACTGATCAAAATGTTTTCCAACTTGAAGACATCGAAATGAAAATTAGTGGTCAGCTGGCTGGACTTTTAGGGACAAAGCTCAATCTCATTTTATCCATGAAGGTATATAAAATTGAAAAATTAATTAATACTTGGTAATTAGGTCTTGTCTCATAGTAACATTCAATCTTCTATTTGCCTTGTGCAATTTATTGTTTTCCTTAACTTGGTTGGCCAGAAGTTGAGCATTCAAACTACAACTCTCTCAAATTTTTAAAGAATGTGGGATTTAATTTGAATTCCAAAATTATATAAAAAAATTTAATATTCTTAATTTAATAATAATTTAATATTATTTGTATTTAAGATAAATTCATTTCTTTTTTTAATTAACTAATTAAAAATATCATTAATTCCTGTCATTTGAAAGACAAAAAAAAAATAATGAATTATAAAATTAAAAAAAAAACTTTAAACAAAATCATTTTTCAGTAATAACAATAAATTTTTTT
>JAHLGP010000249.1:3704565-3793087 GCA_020141445.1 Bruguiera sexangula
TTTTTCCGCCCTCCGCAAACTGCAAGACACATCAAATAAAGATTTTCAAAACAAAATAATAGGCGTAGATTGTGATTTTCACGTTTCAAAGGGTAATAGCGGAAAGAGAAAATTGAGCGTGGCTTGACGCCCAAAAGCAGGGGAGAGCCAACCGTAACATAAAATAAAAAAAAAAAATCCAAAAAATTCCTTTCCATTTAGTTATATTGTAAATTATATAATAATTTTATTATCCGTCATAAAAAAATCCAAATAATTTTTCATTGTAAATTCCTTTCCAAAAAATTTTGAAATTTGTTTCTTGAATTTCCATTTAATTGTGACGGATAACTCTCGAAGTTCTTTCAAAATGTTCTGGTTTCTTTACTTACGGGCCTCTATTTTTCTTGCAGCCTAATCCTATAAATCTATTCGATTGGATAAAAAAAGAAGAAGTTAAAAATCTCAACTCTTAAAAGTTATTTGAAAACTCAAAATTAGAATATGTTTATAAAATTTATCCTTTTTATCGTCCAAAACAAATTTGTGGCTTGATTATTATTATTACGAGTATCACTACATTATAATGTGTAAGTTAAAAAAAAAGATATAAATTTTTTATTAATTTTGATTAGTTATTTTAAAATAAATAAAAAAATAAAAAATTCGAATTAATATTAAGTCAAATAATTTTTTTTTCTTAATTATTATTTCATCATACGCGAGTAGATGGAAGTTAGAAGGAAAAAGAAAAATTCAAGATTCAGTTAATTGGATGTTTAAGTTGCTGCAATAGTGCTCGACGAGGGCAATCAGAGAAGGGGACTCGCGGGGGATGGAGGCTGGCAGGCGGTCCGACGGCAAAATGCAAAATCCAAGAAGTATCATCTTCACATTTCACACTGTTGGCTTCGAATAGAGTACGGAGAACTCGTGGTTTTTACGTATAATAACCGTATAACATATAATAACCGCGTTATTCCTCCGGGGCAAATTCCAAGAAATTTCGACCTTCCCAAACCCAACGTCATTTTCTGACTGTTTATAACCGACCATTTTGCAGATGAATTAACTTCGATTGAATTTGAATTTTAACCTTATATATCTGACTTTTGAATTATACATCTGACGACTATTAAGTTATATCTAATGGTTTTGTCTTCACTAATCCTACTGTAGAGTTGGTTAGCCAATATCCCATCAGACCTGCGCTCTTTGATGATGCTTCAGACTTGTTTTAGCGCATATTTGGGGGTCATTTAAAAATTTCAAGGCAACAATGTTGAATATAATAATAATCTTATTGTTAATTTTTTTCAAAAAAATTATCCCAATTAAAAATAATGAAATATTTAAATATTTCAAATTCTTTATTAAAGTAACAATTAATTTCAAATTTTAATTATAAATTACAAGTCAAAAATTTTAATTCTACCCTTTATCTATTAATATAAAAGGGAAACATAACAAAAAATTTATAATCCACACCGAGAGATTATTCATCCATCTTACCATCTTAGTAATTTGATTTGAGGTCTTCGCCTGTAGCTGGCTAGAGACGATATTTCATTGTATTTCCTGCTGTAAAATTAATTACACATCTTGTACTGGTATGGTATATCTGTATTTGTAACCAATCTTTCCAGAAATCGATTTGGTGGACCAGTATGGAATTAAAATTTCAAGGCAACAATGTTGAATATAATAATAATCTTCGCGTTGCGAGCCGTAAAATTTCTGTGTCAGGTACTTTTTGGTTCCTTCTTTGTTATAGATCACACCCCATTTTTAACGCTTTCGTGGGCGCGCTGCATTTTGTTGAGTTGTGCAATATTGTGGTGTTTGGTGTTTGCTTTGTGGGCTTTTGTTAACTGGGTGTTATTTGTTCTTCTTTCATTGATCAGGCACTGTATTTGGTTACCTGTTTTTTTATTTTTTGCAAGATTTGATCTTTTTATTTTTAGGGTTTTCTTTTTTTTTGGTTATGATAATGGCTTCTTGTTATTGGTGTCAATGTTGGCCAGAATGTTGATTGGTTCGGTATTTTCTGTTGGTTTTTTCGTATGGGTACTTTAAGTTTTGTGCTTTATGGGGGAGTTTAGGGTTTAGTGTTGAGTTTTGTGCTGTTTGGATCCGAGAAATGAACTCTACTAGCTCTCAAGATCTAAGTATTCTTATGAATCTTGTTTATTTGTGCTTTTTCTGACTCTAGTTTGCGTGATTTTGTGCTGGCATTGTCATATATGGACCACTGAATTTTTCTTTACATTGAGGATTTTCTTGGTTTCAAAGCACATAGCAAATTATTGCAAATATTGTTAAGAGCAGGTTTTCCTTTTAGTGTCTCAATCATGGCCCTGCTTCCATGGGATCATTGCTGCTTGACGATTGATGACCTTTATATTTTACATTATGAAACTCAAAACTGTGGTGAAGAACTGCCTTGTATTTCATACGTAATTGCCATTTTCCTTGTTTTATGAACAACGTGGAAGCGTTGCTCTTGTTATAAAGAGCTAGATTTTTTGTTGCAGGACAGGGCTTTTAGTTTACTTGCTAGGTGTTTATAAAATGGTACCTAAATTATCTGCGCTTATAATGTAAATTTTAACAAGATTTACATGGTGGCATCCTTAGGAATGATCTGTTTGATTTAATCTTTGATCGAGGTCTCACATCAAATGGTTTATGAGTGCTTGATTGTGACAAGAGGATTGTATGTCATTTGGTTGTAAGGTACAGAAAGATTCTGTGATCCTTGCATCAAAATAAGGGACAATGGATGTATTGGTAACGTAGTGAAATGCCACCTCTAGGTTTTCTCTTTCTTTTCCTTTTTTCTTTATATGGAGATTTGATTAAAATGTTTCGGTAGACAATTTGCTAAAAACACTTGGTTTGTTCTTATACAGGAGACCACAAGGCCACAGATCACTGCATTGGCGATTACAGATGATACTGATCTTACTGTAAGTACAGTTGCAAGTGTGATTGGGGAGCTTTGGGATGGAGAAGCTAAACAATGTGATCCCCGAATAATCACACGAGCATCATCTCTAGGTAGTTTCTTTAATCCTTTTTACCAATTATTTCACTGGTAGATTGGTTTCTTTTAGGTTGATAATATGCATTTTGCGCTTTTAATGTGCATAATCCTAGTCGTATGTTAATGCCTACTTAGGGGATATTCTAAGACATGGATTTGCCGATCAGTATTAGTTTTATTTTATTCTGACTAGTTTTCGAATTTTTGTAGATATGTGAAGTGTGGTCCTTACAATTCTCAGTCTTATCACCTATATCTAGCAATCAATCTTTTCTGTCTATGTTTCTTCTACACAAGCAATGACAAACACATGCTTTTGATTTATATAGTGCATTATTTCTTTTTCGAGGATAAGTGTTGAGTGATATAGTTATTGGCCTGCCAATTACAAGAACTAAAATAATGACTTAATGACATTAACTTCACAGGATTCTGGATTGTTTCGGTTAACCTTTTCATGTATTGATACTTGTTCTTTCTTTATAGCTCTTTCTTTATGCCTTCTTCACTTGAAAGTATCTATGCACATGCATGGGAACTCACCTCTGAGTGTGTTGTTTGTTCTTTGGACAGGCAAGCTGCCTGGGGAGTCTTTGTCCTTAGATATTGTCATTACCATTTGTAGTGCATTGGAATTCCCTAGCAACTTGTTGTATGAGGAAATCTCAAGAGTTGTAAAGCCTGGGGGGAGTTTATTGATTCACAAGTCTGAGAAATCTGTTACTGGGGAAACAGATAAGGTTAGTATTGTGCTTGCTCTAACTTGATAAAATTTAGCTTCCAACTGATGCCTCTGCTGTTTCTGTAGGCAATTTCTGCTCTGGAACGGAAGTTGCTGTTGGCAGGTTTCCTTGAAGTACAGGTTTTTACACCAAAACCATATGAACGCTCTGAGTCTCAATCTTTTAGGGTGAGATTATAGTTTTTGTGTATGGATATACATTTTTTTTTTTTTTTCCTTTTTGCCATTTCTATCTCCAGTTTTCTTCAGTTGATTTCTGCAATGATCAGGGAATTGATTGGATTGCACATTTTCACTTTGGAGGGGCCTTCCACTGTGGAAAACATGCATCATCTCTGGATTTTGGCTCATAGTTTATGGTCCTTGAGTCATATCTTACATTTCCATGACAAACAAATTACAACATTCTCTAGTTCAGGCATTCCAATTTTGCTTTCAGCTTGATTCATGTGTATTTATCTGCTGTTGTAAAGGGGACAAGATAAAAATTACCTGATTAGATTTTGGAGAAAAGGAGGTGGCTTAGTCATGTCTTAGTCTAAGCCTACGTTATTAGGTTCTGCCCATGGATTAGGCCCAATGATGTCAGTAAGCTTAGCTGTACACTGTTGCTTTAAGGGACAAGGCAGGCATTGATTATTTTCTAATTGTTTTCTCTCCGCTCACTGGGTTGTCAGAGACTATATTCTAATTTACTATCCTTAGAAAATGTGAAAACTTGTGGTTGAACCTGCTTTACTTTTTTATCCTTAGGTCAAGGCAAAGAAGCCTTCTTGGAATATTGGGTCATCGTTTTCTATCAAGCAATTTGCAAAAAGTTCAGTGAAAGTGCAGATTGATGATGATTCAGATTTGATTGATGAAGATAGTCTCTTGACTGAAGAAGATTTGAAAAAACCTCAACTCCCACTAGGTAGATAGAAAGGCACAAATGTATGCAGTTATGTTCCAAATTTATTGTTACATTATGTTAACCAAATTTACTTTGGAAGTAGGTGATTGCGAAGTTGGAAGCACAAGGAAAGCATGCAAGAACTGTACCTGTGGAAGAGCTGAGGAGGAGGAGAAAGTAAAGTTGGGTTTGACCGTGGATCAATTGAACAACCCTCAATCAGCATGTGGCAATGTATGCTTAAGAGTTCAATATATACTTAAATAATATGCATGGGCATCCTTCTGTGCTAGGCATTATTAATTTACCTACACTAATTTTTTCTTTTGCACCTGTGTTTTTGGGTGACTTGAGTGAAATAATGGGGGATGCTTTTGGCTGTAATGCACTTTAGGGGTTCACTTTTTGGCAACCATTTCAAGATTTTCACCTTTCATTCCATAGCAACTACTTCATTATTTTGCCTTCATGTTTACTGTGCTAATTATTGAAAAACATCTGCTTACTTACCTCCCCAATAAATAGCCCAGGCATTTTGCAGATAGCTGCCCTGGTTTCAAGGCATCTATGCTATTTCAGTATCTGCTTAACTTTTTTCTACGTTCTTTTTGTTTAATGCTTCCTGTGCAGTGTGGACTTGGGGATGCTTTTAGGTGCAGTACATGCCCTTACAAAGGTCTTCCACCATTTAAACTTGGAGAGAAGGTAATTGTAAAGTCTCTTCCGAGTCTCCCGTAGTTTTTGTGGGTTTGTGCACAGAACAGTATGGGATTTGAGGATATTTCTGTCACAGGTATCGCTGCCAGGCAACTTTCTTGCAGCAGATATGTGAAGGTGAAGTTGTAGTTGCGGACTTGCTGTTGCTAGACGGACCTGCCAACTTTGTTGCGTATCTTTTGACCATTGTTCCTTGGCTCAGAGAATAGTTAGACTGCATGGAGTAGTGCTTAAAATGTAGGCGATTGAGGATGCCTAAAGGAATGTTGCTCTTTTCCTCTTAGTAGGGTGTTCCATTTACTTATCATGTGATGTTTTTATTTTCGTTCTCCTCAGCCCCTCCGTTCCCCCAGAAGTAGAGAATATATGCCATTTTTTGTGGGGCAACTTGGGCCATTTAGCCTAGATTGCTGTCAGACTTTATTCGGAAACATATGCATAATGTATGCCCGAAATATGGCTTATTCTTGCAATGGTTATATACAAGAGTATAATACAGGGGTAACGATAAATGAAGTTAGTTATAGATGTTAAAAGGCATGTGATAGCAATAAGATGGAAACCGAGTTGAATTCAAGCTCCTAAATCATGCATCTGTGTACGTGTGCATAATCCCATTTCGATCTTCCGGGCAAAATGCTTACGAGGTTCGGTTCTGGGAGAATGATACCCCTCAACAGCATTTGCAAATATGACTGTAATAGGCAACAAAGAGAAAGGTCCAAGCCCCAATGAAGAAGCAATAGTAGAACCGAGGCAACGGGACTGATTTTCTCTTTCCTGTGTCTTCCGGAGGATTTTGTTACAGTGAATTGTCTAAGATGCATGGCCGAAAAGAAGGCAGTACCTCGATCACCTCCAGACACTTTTGTTCTCGCGACTAGGTTATATCTGCTCCTGCAGAACGTGGTTATCATAAGGACCTTGCAATTCGATCCGAAGAAAACAATTAACATCCCTCAAAGAATCCATTGTTTTAAGAGAGGGTTAATAACTGAAAAATTAGGGAAACTTGTTATACTTTTCTTCTAAGAATTTATGAGACAATATGGGGTGGCGTTATGCCAAAAAACACAAGAAAAGACATTTTAATCTTTTTCGAATTTTAACAATTAAATTCTTAATTTTTTGTATTTTATTTAAATTTTATATTTTTTAAATTTATTTCAAATTAGTTTATTTAATTAATATATGATTTTAAATAATTTTAACTATTTTTTTTGTATGTGTGCGATGCGATCCATTTACATTTCCTTGGACTTCAATTTTTGGAGGATGTATCACTAATGTAACTAAGTAGAAGAATCTACAATTATCTCTTCTACGTTCTCCTGCACTAGCCTGTTGTTGTTTCAACATTTCTAATGTTTCATATTTCTTTACAGTGTGTTTGGTTTGTGTGGAAGTGATGACAAAAAGATGTTTGGAAAAGAAATTGAGTTAGAAAGTAACTTTATCATGATAAAGTCATGAGAAAATTTCTGATGGACCTCGTCAAAAAATAATCTTGCCAAATCGGTGCAATTCTATGGGGAAATCTACAAAGTTGTTTCTTTTATGAAATTACCCTCGTTTTAATAAGTTTTTCTTTTTCTTTTTTGTTTATTAAGGAGCCTGTTAAATTGCAAGCTACACAATGTGAGTAGGTACTGGGTAGATGAAACTGGGAACGGTGTAACGGAAGACAAAATCAAATGATATTGTCGCACTGCCAAATCAAATTAGCATACCATTCGTGACATTGGTGCCGACTGCAAAATAGCATATGAAAATAGTGAAAAAGAATCATCTGTGTACGGTGGACTAGTTTCACTTCACACTTGATTTGAATTTGAGATGTAGTGCGAAAGAAAATTGTGAAAATAAAATTGCTTGATTTGAATTTGATTGATTTGATGTTAATGCAAATTGATGATTAGTTCCTCAATTTTGATTTTGGTGCACATAGATAACAACATGACTTTATGAAAGCCAATAAAGAAATTTGGCATTATGATATTGATAGCGACAAGCCTGGGTAAGTTGCTGTTTGGGTATATGGATGCCTGAGAGGTGGCAAGGCCATCAAAGGCCAAATTGGCCTTATTGGTAAGTTGTTTTTTTTGTCTAAAGGTAGCAGCCCTCGTGGCTGAAAGATGTTGGCTGTGTAGGCTGGTTAACTACATGATAGACTTCCACACTTGTTTCAATTAAGTATCTATATGATGGAAATCACACAAGTCATGACTTTGCAGTTGGTTGACATGCATGTTATGGACACTGATGCGGAAAATCCCAAAAAGACGTGGCTTAGGGACCCAACGCACACAATAAATCAAAGAGTAACTAGGAAAGTTAAATCAGAGTTTAATAACACAAACCTTAGACCCAATATTCGAAGGAACACGAACTTAGGGTATTCAAGATGGATATGGACGCCACACCCCAGAAAAGGAAGGAATTGAGAGTGATAAGTCGATTTGAACGCCACAAGAAGAAGTACCTCTTGATAAGTTCTTTAGTTCTTAAAAGAACCGTGAGAGAAAAACCCTTACTTTCTATTTCACTCAAAAGTTGTATGAATATTTGATTGTCTGATTTCCAAAATTTACAAAGGGTGCCTATTTATAGGCTTAGATAGCAATCCTAAAGGGGTAAAATTTCTATTTAGGAGAAATCCCTATTTTGGAGGAATTTCGGACTAATTCCAGCACATACAATGAACTCCTATTTAGGAGTGAATGCTATCACTTAGTTTGACCCATTAAGTAGTCCAATTATATTAATTAGGCATGGACTCTCTTTAAAACTTGAATTCGCATCATTTGAAATCTGGTTGGCCTGAATGTCTAGAATCAGCCCATTTAGTACTTCTTTAATCTTTCTGGCCCTAGCTTGTGTTGTTGGGCCTTCTGGAATGTGCAATGGACCTCTTGTATCAATTTAAACTCTAGCTTGTGTTATTGGGCCTTCTTGAATGTGTGATGGACTTTTTGCATCCTTTGAAGCCTTCCACCCTTCATCTCCACGATTCTCATCATTCCCCCTTTCCTAAAAAAGATTCGTCCTCGAATCATCACCTTGTTTATACTTGAAGACGTAGGGAAAGGTCTGAATGAATTTGATCCACTTGGCATGCCTTCTGTTCAACTTTCCTCGTACATGTAGGATAAGAACTGCACAATGACTCATCCTTTCCCTCACATTTCCTTTGAAAATAAGTTCTTCAACCTGTCTTTTGTGCTCCTTTGCCTCCTTATGAGTACTCTTATATGTTGGCTGGCTTGGGATGGATGCATCAGGGATGAAAACAATTTGAATCTTAATTCCTCTCTTAGGTAGCAATCCACTTAGGACATCATCATGGAATTCATCTTCAAATTCCTGCAATAGAACAACAATAGTACTAGGCAAAGATGGTGCAAGCTTGTTAGTGTTAAAAAAAGCCTTTTTGTACAAAAGTACGATCATAGGTTGTATGACAAAAATTGCTCTTTTGACATCACTTTCTTTTGCATAGAAACTTTCTGTTTTCTTCTCTTTCTCTTTTGTTCTCACATTTTCTGCTCTCTTTTCTCTTTTTTCAATCTCTCATTTCTGTTCACTCTCATTTGTAATCCTCAATTGATCCTCATAAGCTTGTTGAGGTGATAATGGTACAAGAGTGACGGGTTTTTCATTCATTATAAAGGAATATCGATTCTTGAATCCATCATGCATAACTCGCCTATCAAACTGCCATGACCTTCCTAATAGAATATGGCTTACTTGCATAGGTACAACATCACATAAAACTTCATCACGGTATCTTCCAATAGAAAATGACATGGGCACTTGCTTATCTACCTTAACTTCACCATTCTCATTCAACCATTGAAGCTTATATGACCTAGGATGCTTCATAGTAGGTAAGTTCAGCTTCTCAACCATAGTTATGCTAGCAACATTAATGCAACTCCCACCATCAATAATCATACTACATACCTTATCTTTGATGAAACACTTTGTTTGAAAGATGTTATCTCGTTACACCTCATTTTCTTCCTTCACTTGCACATTCAATGCTCGCCTTGCGATAAGAGCTACTTGATTAATCGGATACTTCTCTCCATCACTTTCACCCCTTGTTGACGGCACAGAATCATCAACATCATTGTCATAGGCACGTTTCAATTGCCTTCTTGCTTTAGGAGCCTCATATTCTTCGTACCTCCTTTGCAACTCTAATATTGTATTAGCTTGCTCCTCCATCATCTCTCTCATATCATCAAATTTGGTATTCATGTGCTCAAATTGTTGTTGCATAGCTTTGATCATGAATGACATGTCAACAGCTCCCTCCTGAGCAGCACCTTTGCATTTAGAAGTCATATTATATTTTTTGCTTTAGAGTCAACTGATTTAGAGTCGGGTTCTGATACCAACTGATGCGGAAAACCCTAAAAAGACGTGGCTTAGGGACCCAACGCACACAATGAATCAAAGAGCAACCAGGAAAGCTAAATCAGAGTTTAATAACACAAACCCTAGACCCAATATTCGAAGGAACATGAACCTAGGGTATTCAAGATGGATATGGACGCCACACCTCAGAAAAGGAAGGAATTGAGAGTGATAAGTCGATTTGAACGCCACAAGAAGAAGTACCTCTTGATAAGTTCTTTAGTTCTTAAAAGAACCGTGAGAGAAAAACCCTTACTTTCTATTTCACTCAAAAGTTGTATGATCTCCAAAGCTTACAAGGGGTGCCTATTTATAGGCTTAGATAGCAATCATAAAGGGATAAAATTCCTATTTAGGAGAAATCCCTATTTTGGAGGAATTTCGGACTAATTCCAGCACATATAATGAACTCCTATTTAGGAGTGAATGCTATCATTTAGTTTGACTTATTAAGTAGTCCAATTATATTAATTAGGCCTGGACTCTCTTTAAAACTTGAATTCGCACCATTTGAAGCCTGGTTGGCCTAAATGTCCAGAATTAGCCCATTTAGTGATTCTTTAATCTTTCTGGCCCTAGCTCATGTTATTGGGCCTTCTGGAATGTGGAATGGACCTCTAGCATCCATTGAATCTTTAGCTCGTATTATTGGGCCTTCTGGAATGTGTAATGGACCTCTTGTATCAATTGAAGCTCTAGCTTGTGTTATTGGGCCTTCTTGAATGTGTGATGGACTTTTTGCATCATTTGAAGCCTTCTACCCATCATGTCTACAGTTCTCATCATTCCCCCTTTCCTTAAAAAGATTCGTCCTCGAATCATCACCTTGTTTATACTTGATGACGTAAAGAAAGGTCTGAATGAATTTGATCCACTTGGCATGCCTTCTGTTCAACTTTCCTTGTACAAGTAGGATAGGAACTACATAATAACCCATGCTTTCCCTCATATATCCTTTGAAAATAAGTTCTTCAACCTGTCTTTTATGCTCTTTTGTCTCTTCAGGATTACTCTTATATGCTAGCCGATCTTGGATGGATGCACCAAAGATGAAATCAATTTGATACTCAATTCCTCTCTTAGGTGGCAATCCACTTGGGTCATTGTCATAGAATACACCTTCAAATTCCTTATCCTTGATGAGACATCTCGTTTGAAAGATGTTATCTCGTTGCCCCTCATTTTGTTCTTTCACTTGCACATTTAATGCTCACCTTGTGATGAGAGTTACTCCATCAGTCGGATATTTCTCTCCATCACTTTCACCCTCTGATGATGGCACAGAATCATCATCTTCGTGGTCATAGGCACGTCTCAATTGCCTTCTAGCTTTAGAAGCCTTATATTCTTCGTGCCTTCTTCGCAACTCTGCTATTGTATTAGCTTGCTCCTCCATTCTATCTCTCATATCATCAAATCAGGTATTCATGTACTCAAATTGTTGTTGCATAGCATTGATCATGAAGGACATGTCAATAGGTTCCTCCTGAGCAGCACCTTTGTCTTTTGAAGACATATTATTTTTTTATTTTTTCTGATTTAAAGCCAACTGATTTAGAGCTGGGCTCTGATACCAACTGATGCGGAAAACCTCAAAAAGACATGGTTTAGAGACCCAACGCACACAATGAATCAAAGAGCAATGTTTTTTTGTATTGATTTGATGCTAAATAACTCATACAAGTAGTTTAATATGATTGGAATTTTAAAATTCTAAATTGTTTAGAATTTAAGTACTCAGTTTTATTAGGTTATTAAATTAAAAGAGTTTTAATTCAATCATAATTTAGAAAATTGTTTTCTAGATTACACTAAAATTTGAACAAGATTAAAACATCATAATTGGATTAGAATTAAGGAATTAAATTTAATTAGATTTCTTATTTGATTAAAAAATTACTTTTTAATGCAATTGATATTTCTAGTTGAAATAGTAAGTCTAATTGGACAATGAAATCTAAGTGAATTAGAAAACTTATTTAGAATATGAATTCTAATCTAATAATGAGTCCTAATTTGATTAGAATATCAATTTGAGATCATACTCTTTACTAGAAGACTAAATCCTAATTTAATTAGGTAAACATGGACAAAATGTTGAATATGTGATGGTCAATTTTGATTAACCATAACTTTTGAACTGTAAAGAGTTATGGGATTTATATGGTGTCAACAAAAGCTCCTTTTGAGGTCTTTTGAGATATTTAGACAAGATACCCATTTAGGCTTTCATGAATTGATAATTCAAATAAAAACATTCCAAATATTTTTAGGCTATGTAAAGTTCAGTTAAGTTATCTTTCAATGAGAAAATTATTTTCTAACTAAATTAGGTATTCCTTTTGTAATAGAACAATAGAACTCCTAATTGAAGTCCTATTATAAATGGATAACATCAAATTAATTTAATTTAGTATTTTCAATTGTTAAAAATATTATTTTAAATTACATATAAGATTAATAACTAGAATTGAATATGCGTTTAGTTTTTGTGCACATAATATTATTATGATGACATGATGGATTATTATGGAATCATAAACCATTATGATTGTGTTTATTAGTGGTTGACTAGATGTATTTTTGTAGTATAGGACTATGTTCCTTGCATTTCTTTTATTCTCTAGTTGTAAATTCTATTTTTATCTAAACACTCATCAAATGTAACTTGAGATTTCTCTTTAAATTATGTAATAGTTATGTAATTAGAGAATTTAAAATTTAGATAAAATATGTATTTGCAGTCATGAAGATTGAGATGAAGGCACCAAAGGAGGTATCAAGAGGTGGTTATAAGTAAGTGGACTTTAGAAGATTGTGTTGCAATCCTTTAGTATTGGACCATTTAGCTTTCTTTTTTGTCATAAGGAAGTTAGTTTAATAGAGTCCATAATCATCCATATTAGAATAACTTGCTAGGATTGTATGTATATGGGATATATATTGCAATTATGATGTCAATGCACAAGATTAACTATAGTTAACAAAATCCCTCAATTAAAAAATATTAAGTATATGTTAAGAATATGGTGAGCTTTTTTTTTATAATTATAATATAAAATTAGAGTTTTATTTAAGGTAGGTTTGTTGGGTACCTTGAAGTCTTCTTAACTGAATATGTTTAATACTATAATTGATGGGTCTTAACAAAATTTTTGTGATTTGGATGAGTTATCTCATGATCACGAAAATTTAGAGGCAATGACTAGGTGAAACATATATGATATATTTAGACAAGAAGTTGTTACTTAATTGATTTGGGAGTCATATGTGATGTGACTGATAAGTTATGTTATCTACCTAATTTATCTTATTTAATTTGTTAGTTAACTTAAGGTTAAATAATTTAAATGGGATCTTAGCCTAATATAAAATCTTAAAGTAAGATTTTTTAAGTCAATAAAAAGAGCTATTGATTTGAGCAAAATAATGAGAGTAACTAAAAATGATTGAAGACATTATTTATTTTGGTTATATGCATGAAACTTATACTCTCTCTTTACATGATTTTTTTTCTAGAATAAAAGGAGTAACAACTTATCTCTCATTAATATATTAGATGCTAAATGACTTACTAAACATAATTCTTGAATTGACATTTTAATTTGAGAATTTTTCTCAAATAAGACAAAGTAAGTTTGTCTTGTTATCCTTCATAATCTCATGTTCTTTAATCTTACAAAGGACATAACCAATAAAACTTAAGAGACTTATTAATATTATAACATGATAATTATTTAGTAGTATATGTGATGTTAGCTAGTAGGTCTCTTGGACTTTGATGACAACACAAATTATAAATACCAATACTATTATTGTACATTTCAAGAAGTTAAATGTTGTGCATGGTAAGATTGAAAGATATGAGAGTCCAAAAAGAATTATTCCCTTATGAAATGGAAAAAAAAGATCTTCAATAAATAATAAATGTTTTAAAATGATTGGTTAATTTGAGAAATTAAGCCAATAAAGTTATATCATAAATTAAGAGTTAAATGTTACCTTGATCTCATAGCTTTTACTCTAAAACTATTATTAGTTTAAGGTGAATTTTCATATGATAGATGAATTCATTAATCAAGCTATTAAATATACTTACGATTGTATAGATATACCTTATTGAAGGTTATCCCATGTTCTTGTTATGGATTTATTTCAAAGGAAAAGAGAAGAAAAAATGTAGTTCAGTTTACAAGTATTAAAAAGACAACAATAATAGTGTATGACATTTGAAAAGAAGCTTCAAGGTTCTTTTGTCATTCTTATGAGACTCAGAGAAGTTTCCATTCGGGAACTTATGGGAGTTAAACCTTTAAAGAAAAGCTTGTCATTAGTGGTATATCACAAGTAACCTAATTTTGATAATCATATTGTTGTCTTTTATATGACACTTTTGATTAAGTCATATCGATGAAGCAAGAATCACTATGTCACATAAAGATATTTACTTGAGTTCATATGATTATGAATCATATGGAACATGTGAGTCTTTTTTCATTATATAAGATGATTGGATCATCTTTCATGAGAAAGGGAAATAGTGCTAATGAATCATTTAGACTAATACCTTGAGATTTATGTGATCTATAATAATTCATGATAAAGGAGGTTTCTTATATTTCAACAATTGGCTATATTATAAATGGTTATAAGTATTTGACAAAATATGGATTTAAATCCTTTTGAAAGGTTCAAAGAATTCAAAATTAAAAATGAGAAACAAACTTTTAAAAGTATCATTTCAATTGCATCAAGATAGAAAATAATTTAATTAAGTTTAATGATTATCTTAGAGAGAATTGTATTCTGTCAATCTAAACTCCTCTTAAAACCCTGTGGAGTTTGAGATTGTAACAACACCATAATATGGGATATTGTTTGATTTTAAAGAGTTATGTAATTTAAATCATTTTTTTTTTCCAAAACTATAATGTAGAATTTTTTATTTACCTTTTCAAGAGATTCTATCCAAATTTATTAACTAGATTTCATATAAGATATGGGATGATAAGAGGCCTAACTTTCTATATCATAAGATTTAGAGATATGATACTTAGGTGAAGCGTTTATTATTTGATTAGTTTAGAACTAGATCAAATAAATACATCACTTGTGGGATATCTATAATTAATTAATAGATATTGTTTTTGCCAATTAGTTGAGCAAGCTTGCTATTTTTCTAAGGGGGAATTTGTTCTCCAAAGAAGTAATGACAGCTAGGTAGAACATGAAAAGATTCAAATCCAAAATATGACATCTAGATGGAACTTGAGTTAATTGTTCTTATATTGGATGCAAGACTAAAAACTTAATAACACAAGAAGCTCTTTTTGTAGTAGGATACATCATGGTATATAGAGAAATAAGTTTCTTTTGAAAGTATGAGATGATGTACTTAGTTTCTTTTGATTTTAATAAATGGCTTAAAGTTGTGTAATATAGAATGGATTCTATGTACATCAATGAAATAGAGACTTTGGTTGTTATACCTAAAAGGATACCTATTAGGTGTGAGTATATTTTTAAAAGAAAGATGAATATGGATGTATGTATAGACATACAAGGCTAAATTAGTGATCTTAAGTTATAAATATAGCTAAAGAGTTGACTTTAGTTAAACCTTTTTTACTTGTAGTTATGCTTAAGTTCATAAAGATTTTGCTTGCTAGTGATGCATATTATGAATATGCATGTTTTACAAAGTTTGAACATCTACTTTGATAAAAGGAGTAAAAGGTTTGAATTTATCAAAAGAATGGTTGAACATTGTGTTTGCAAAAAGGTTAGAGAGAGTATAATACTTTTTTAGTGCTTTTATGTGGATGACATATTACATATACCATTATTCAAATCCATTAAAGTTTGGTAGTCCAAGAATATTCTCTATAAAGGACCAAGAGAAGTAATCTATATTCTAGAAAAAATTTAAAGAGAAGATTTGAATGATTGAGATTTATAGAAATAAATCTAAAAGGTTGATTTTTGTTGTCTTAGTTTAAGTACAAATTGCTAAAATAGTTTAATATTAGAACAATCCAAGAAGCGATACTTAACTACATTGCATAACATAATTCTCTCTATGGACTTATGCCTTAAGACACACAATTGAGAGAGATATGATAAATGAAATTTATAGTGTATGCAATATTATATACAAGACTAAATGTATTTAATGTGTAGATATATAATTGATCTAAATGATGGTAATTGGATAGTTTGTGAAAAACATTATTAAGTACTTATGAAGTATTAAGAATGATTTTATACTTTATGTTGAAACTAAATTTAAAGTTCAATATTATTCAAATAGTAGCTTTTTAGTCTGTTAAAAATGGTTAAAAGTCATAGTTTGAAGAAAGTTTATTACTCTAAATGATAAGACTATAAGTTTAAGGGATTTAACTTGTGTTAGTTGTCATATTTGTACACATCTTTGCATATGATGGAATGAAACAAGAAATATTAGATCAAGAAGTTTATTATTGAACTTAGCAAGTTTCATGCACTATTAAGTTGGTATTATTGTACTTTGCCAATAATGGAGCCATTGTATAAGGAATGTTGGTCTCATGATTGATCCAATTATATACTTGTATGATTTCATGTAAGATTTCATGCATTGTTAAGCTGGTAATATTGTATTGTCCTAACAATGGAGCCATTTTACGAGGAACCTCAGTCTTATGATTAGTCCAATTAAGTAATTATATGATTTTGTCCCACTTAAAAGGATCTAGTAAATTCTCGTGCTAAGCCTTTGTTCTAATAAGAACATGTTCGCCGTGTTGAGGGATATGATTTATGATATATAAGCAATTAGTTATAATGTAAACCATAGATTATTAGTGTATGTCCTAGTAGTAAATATATTGGTTACAATTATGAATACATTTTCATGTTTATTATATACCAATTAAAGATATTTTTCATCTTTAGTATTATTTATCTAATGATATAGTAATTGATAAACTTTAAAGATAAAGTCCATGAAATAAAGATACTTTGCAAAATTAATTATGATAAGATCATAGTTATGAGATACTTATTATATCAAAGTATTATTTGTAAATATTCCTAGTTGATGCACCATCAAGATTAGACATTAATGGAGTTGTGAGATTGACACATGTTGTACTTCTTTCTTATAAAGAAAGTAGTCACTCTCATAAACTAAAGTATTGGAAATACTTAAATAATCACATGGGTGTGTACTAGTTGAATAAGTTCAATAAATTGACATACTATAAGAATTCCTAAGTGGAACATTATTTGTATTTGAGGAATAGCTCATGTAAAGGTTGTATAAGTGATTCTTAGATTTGAGATCACTAAGTTATCTCATATAAGAATTTGTATACTTTGATTTTACCTCTAAGTTGTCCTAATTAAGGATCACTTATAAAGGTAAAGTTGGACATATTATGAATTATATAAAGATAGTTGAGTGATTAATAAAGGATTCTTCAACCTAAATTAATTATAGATGAATGTTTTATTTATTCCCAACAAGTATTGATTCAAAAAATTCTAGCACAAGGTGGAATAAAGATTCATAAATAGCAATAATCTCATTCATGGAATCAATGACTGTATGAAATATTTGGGAATTAATATAATTAGACAATATATAGTAGACATTAATTCCACATTCTATGTCTAATTAAAGTATTAGTAATTACACTAAGAGACTGTATTGAAGGGATTAGTCAAACCACTTTGACAGTCCTAACATATGGGTGGTTATGATATGTGGCTAGACATCAATTTTGATCTATGAATATGAATTAATTAATTAAAAAATTAATAATAAATTAAAGTATCATTCAAATCATTTAGATCTACCTTTTAGATCCTTTAGAATGTCAATTGCTTCTCCTCATCTTTTATGGAGAATATTCTTAAACTACTAAATGGATTTGAATAATGGTATATGCTTTTTTATTGGCAATGTGTTAATGCATTAGAAAAGTATTGTGCTCCCACTAACCATCTTATAAATACATAATTCATCCATTTCTTTGATAAAATCAAATTGTTTGATTTTTTTTTTGTCAAAGTAGATGTTCAAACTTTGTAAAACATGTATATTTATAATATGCAACAATAGTAAGCAAAATCTTTATGGATTTAAACACAACTTCAAATGAAAAAGGTTTAACTAAAGTCAACTTTTTGGCTTTATTTGTAACCTTTAATCATTATTTTAGAGTTGTATGTCTATATATAACATCCATGCTTGTCTTTCCTTTAAAGGCATACTTACATATAATAGGTTTCCTTTTCGGTGTATTAACTAAAGTTTTTACTTAGATGATGTATATAAAGTTTATTATAGATTTCATTGCTTTAAACCATTTATTAGAATTAATGTTACATATTGTTTCCTTATAACTAATAGATTTATTGTAAATAAGTAATATAACATCCCATACTTTCAAAAGAAACTTATTTCTTTGTATAACATGAGGTATATATAGAGCTTCTTGTGTTATTGAGTTTTAGGTTTTGTATCCTAATATACAAGAACCATTAACTTAAGTTCCATCTAGATGTCATATTATGGGTCTTGAACCATTTTCAAAATTTACTTAGTTCCCTTTACTTCTTCAAAAAAGTAATTCCTCTTTTAAAAATATAGTGGGCTTTGAAACAAACTCCTTTACTTAGCTAGCTAGTAGAAATAATATCCATTAACTAATTATGGATATCTTATAAGTAAGGTATTTATTTAATTTAGTTCCAAACTAATCAAATAATAAATGCTTCATATAAACATCATATCCCCAAATCTTAAGATACAACAAGTTTGGCCTCTTACCATTTCATATCTTATATGAAATCATGTCAATAGATTTGGATGGAACCTTATAATAAATTCCATGACATAGTTTCAAATAGAAAAGACTTGAAATTGCATGACTCTTTAAAACCAAACACTATCTCATATTATAAGGTTGCTTTTATCTTAAACTCCACAAGATTTTAGGAGTCCATAATAAGGGCTTTATAATGAGGGAATCTCATTCTGTCTAAGATAATCATCAAACTTGACCAAAGTATTTTCTATCTCAATCTAATCAAAATAATACTTTTGCAAGCTTATTTCTTGATTTTAATCTGAATTCTTTGAACCTTTCAAAAAGGATTCAGATTTGTATTTCATCAGATACATATATAACCATATATAATATGACCAATTGTTGAAATATGAGAAACCTCCTTTATGATAAATTGTTATAAACTATATACATCTTAATGTATTAGTTTAAACAATACATCTCATAAAGGGTGATTTATTCACCTTATGAAATGATAAAGATTCATATGTTCCATATGAGTCATAATTATATGAACTTAAGTAAACATCTTTATATAACTCAGTGATTTTTGTTTCACTTATATGACTTAATGAAAAGTGTTATATAAAGGATAATGATATGATTATCAAAATTAGTTTTCTTGTCATATAACATTGAGGAAAAGCCTTTCTTTAAAAGTTTACCTTATAGGTTCTTAAAAGGAAACTTTTCTATGTTTCATCTCTTTTAAGATGACAAAAACACCTTGCAATTTTTTTTCAAATGTCACATGCCATTATCATTGTCCTTTTAATAACTTTATACTGAACTCTATTTTTAGTGAGTTTACTATTTTAGTTCTTCACTTTTCCTTTGGAATGAATCCGTAAGAAGAACATGGGATAACATTCCATAAGGTATCCACATGCAGTCAAGAGTATATTTAATAGTTTGATTAA
The DNA here is from genome assembly GCA_020141445.1 of Bruguiera sexangula. Classification (NCBI taxonomy): domain Eukaryota; kingdom Viridiplantae; phylum Streptophyta; class Magnoliopsida; order Malpighiales; family Rhizophoraceae; genus Bruguiera; species Bruguiera sexangula. The sequence goes on from JAHLGP010000249.1 coordinate 3,724,121, forward strand.
TGAATGCATCCATCATATGGAAGTTCACCTTAACTGAGGATAACTCCAAAGTAGAGACTATGAGATAAAGTTAACATTTAACTCTTAATCTATGACAAAACTTAATTAGCTTAATTTTTCAAAATAACCAATCATCTTTAAAACATTTACTATTCACTAAAGATTCTTTTGTCATTTCATAATGGAACACTTCATTTTGGATTCTCATACCTCTCAATCTTACCATGCATAACATTTAACTCTTTAAGATGTGAAATAACGATATTAGTATTTATAATATATATTGCCATTAATGTTCTAGAGACCTATTAGCTAGCATCACATATGCAACTAAATAATTATTATCTTATGATATTAATAAGTCTTTTAAGCTTTATTGACAATGTCCTATGTAAGATCAAACAACATAAGATTATAAAGGATAATAAGACATACTTGCTTTGTGTTATTTGAGAACAATTATCAAACTAATATATTAGTCTAAAATTCAATTTAATAAGCCATTCAACATATAATATGCTAATAATGGGATGAGTTATTACTTATTTTGTTGCATTTACAAAATTATGTAAAGAGAAAGTATAGGTTTCATGCATATATACCAAAATAAATAAGGTCTTTAATTATTTTGGTTACTCACACTATTTTACTTAAATCGAAAGCCCTCTATATTGACTTGGAAAATCTTACTTTAAGATTTTCTAGTAGTTTGGAATTCCATTTAAATTATTTGACTTTGAAGTAACCTAACAAATCAAATAAAATAAATTAGGTAGCTAACATAACTTATCAATCACATCATGTGTGACTTCAATGCCAATTAGGTGACAATAACTTGTCTGAACATATTATATATGTTTTGCCTAATCATTGTCTTTAAATTTATGTAATCATGAGGTAACCCATCCAAATCATACAAATTTAGTTATGTAGGACTCATCAATTATAGTGTAAAACATATTTAGGTTAAGGAGGTCTTGAGATAACCCAATAAACCTTACTCAAACAAAACTTTGGTTTTATACTATAATTTTGGAAGACAGCTCACCAAGTTTTTAACACGTACATAATATCTTTGAATTAAAGGATTTTGTTAATTATAGTTGGTCTTATGCATTGACATCACAATTATGATATATATCACATATATAACATTACAATCCTAACATGTGTTTCTAATATGGATGATTATGGACTCTATTAAGCTAATGTTCTCGGGCCATAGAATGAAGTTAGATTGTTGAATCCTAAGGGTTGCAACATAGTCTTCAAAAGTCTTCTTGCTTGCAATTTCCTTTTGATGCCTCTTTTGGTGCCTTCTTCTTCATTTCCATGGTTAGAAATATACATTCTGTTTAAATCCTAAATGCTTTAATTACATAAACATTACAAAATTTAAAAAGAAACCTTAAGTTACTTTTAAGGGAAATTTATATGAGAAAAGAATTTACAACTAGAGAATAAAAGAAATGCAGGGGATGCAGTCCTTATACTCTAAAAATACATCCATTTAACCATCAATAAATATAATCACATTGGTTTATGAGTCCATAGTCATTCATCATGCCATCATAATCATATTATGTGCATAAAAGGTAAATACATATTTAATTTTAGTTACTGATCTTATATGTAATTTAAAATAATATTTTTAACCATTAAAAATACAAAATTAAATTAATTTGATGTTATCAATTCATAAGATTTCCTTAATTAGAAGTTATATTCCAAATAGAATACCTAATTTAATTAGAAGACACTTTTCTAATTGAAAGATATATTGACCAAACTTTTGTTGTTTAAAAAATGTTCTAAATGTTTTACTTAAAATTTGAATTCATGGTACCCCAATGGGTATCTCATCTAGATATCCTGAAAAATATCTAAATGAGCTTTTTGTTGATATCTATGGGCCTTGTAACTCCTTATGGTTCAAAAGTTATGGTTAGTCAAAGTTGATTATGGCATGGTCAACATTTTTGTCCATGTTTACCTAATCAAATTAGAATTCAACCACTCAATCAGGATTCCTACTGCAAATGGATATCCTAATAAAACTAAGACTCATTATTAGATTAGAATTCCTATTCCAAATAGCTTTTCTAATCCATTTAGACTTTATTGTTCAATTAGACTTATTATTCTAAATAGAAGTCTTAATTACATTAAAAAACAACTTTCTAATGAACCAAAAAATCTAATTTGATTTAAATCCTCAATCTTAATCCAATTAGGATGTTTGATCTTAGTCAAATATTAGTTATAATTTAGAAAATAATTTTTTAAATTATCATTGAATTAAAACTCTTTTAATTTAATAATCTAATCAAATTAGGTAGTTAAATTCTAAAGAATTTAAAATATTAGAATTCCAATCACATTGGACTTCTTTTCGGGTTTATTTGGCATTGAACTTGAGCATAAGAATGTTTCTTGATATCACAAATACATGTTCAAAACATATATGTAAACCAACCATAAGGTCATGAATTATGTGACTACCATTATGTAGTCACCTAACAACATGTTTAAAACATGTGTGAACATCTACCAAATAGCTAGCTAGCCTATACGGTTGTCATCTTCTGGCCTCAAGGCCTATTAATAGTAGCTACACCTTGTAATTGGGCCAATTTAGCCTTAGGTTGTCTATGTACCATATGGGTAAAAATATACCTAAGTGCACTTGCTTGGGTAATTAAATTACCCAAGAAAGTCAGTATTTGTTTAGGCTTTCTTTAAAGCCATCACTAGCGCATGCTTGGGCAATTTAATTACCCAATATGCATTACATGGCCAAACCTTTTCTTTTGTGTTTTTTTTTTGTTTGACTAAAATCAAATTGAGAAATTAATTGTTAATTCGTGATAATATCAAATTAACATATAAATCAATCAAGTTGATTATCAATAACTATTAAACATTCAATTGAATTATATTTAATAAGTGAATGTAGGCTTTGTTACTACTATTAGGAATCACAAAGGTATTTACTGAATAAATATCCAGTAGAAATGATGATTTACAATATTGATTGTTTGTTAAATATAATTACAATTTAGTTTACAAGATATAATAATTATCAAAGTAATCTTTGATTCTTCTTCCTTTTTAGGTTTATCAGCAAGTTGTCACAAACTACCACTCTGTAAACATTTGGCCTTTAATGGAGATCCACATAGATAAAGAGGAAATAACTCTCGCAAACTAAAACTCTCTTTCAAGGAGAGAGGGAGGAGGAAACAACAACCCTAATGTGAAAGGCATGTAGTATTTTACTATATATTGAGGTATTTATAAGGATTTTGATTCTAGAACCTTTTTTAGGCAACTTGTGCTAATTTTTAATAAATTGCACTTTAGCTTTTATATTTTCAAATATCATAAATTTAACCCCATAAGTTTCTCAAACTTTTTAATTAAGTTTAACTTGATCTCCATCTTATATCTCCTTAATTGTTCTTATATATGTGACCCATTATAATCTTTACATATAGGCAATGAATATGAAGTATAATCCTAAAAGATTAGGTAAATTAAATTTTTTTAATTTATCACTAATTCTCTAATTAACTAATTCATATTTATAGATTAAGATTAACATTTAGTCATATATCATGACCACCCAAATGTTAAGATTGTCAAACTAATTTGATGAATCCCTTTAGTGGGTAGTCCTAGTATAATTTAATCCTTTCATCATATTAATATTCCAATTAGACAAAATATAAAATTAGTATATACTCTATATTGTCCAATCCTATTAGTTCCTAAACATTCATATAGTCGTTAATTTCATGAATGTGATCATAACTCATGAATTATTATTCCACCTTGTGTAAGAATTTCTTGAATCAATAATTATTTGGAACAAATGGAACATTCATCCTAATCACTTTATAGTGACAAATTTTTTATTGATCACCCAATTATTTGTATATAATTCATGATATGCCCAACTTCACCCCTATAAGTGATCCTTAATTAGGACAACCTATAAGTGAGATCAAACCATACTAATTCCTAGATAAGATAACTTGGTGATTTTAAGTCTAAAGATTACTTACATGATTGTTACATAAGAAATTTCTCAAATATACAAGTAATATTCCATTTGAGAATTCTCATAGTGATTCAATTTAGTGAACTTGTCAACTAATAAGCACCTATATGTTTGTTTTAGTATCTTCATATTTTAATTTATGAGATTGTATAATTTCTTCATAAAAAAGAAACACAACATATGTTAGTCTTACAACTCCATCAATGTCCAATCTTGATGGTGCATTGATTAGGAATATTTAGGAATAATACTTTGATGCAATAAATATATCATAATTATGATCTTATGATAATTATCCTTGTAAAGTATATTTATTTCATAGACTTTATTTTTAAAGTTTATAGATGACTATATCATTAAATAAATAATACTAAACATAAAGAATGCCTTCAATTGAAATATTATATGCATGAAATATCAAATATGTATTTATAATGGTAACCATTGGCTATTAGGGTGTACACTAACAACAAGCAAGAGCATTTTGGAAGACCATGTTGCAATCTCATAAGATTTGACCATTTAACTTCCTTTTATGGCTTAGGGAAGTTAGTTTTATAAAATCCATAATCATTCATATTAGAATACATGCTAGGATTGTATATTATATATTTGATATATATTGCAATTATGATGTCAATGCATGAAATCAACTATAATTAACAAAATCCATCAATTCAAAAATTATTAAGTACATGTAAAGAATATGGTAAGCTTCCTTCCATAGTTGTAATATAAAACCAATGTTCTGTTTGAGGAAAGTTTGTTAGATTGCCTCATGAAATCCTAAACTCGAATATATTTAATATTATAATTGATAAATCCTACTTGACTAAATTTTTGTGATTTGAATGGGTTACCTTATGATCACATAAATTTAAATGTGATCGTTAGGTGAAACGTATATGATATGTTTAGACAAGGAGTTATCACCAGACTAATTTAGAAGTCATATGTGATGTGATTGATAAGTTATATTATTTACCTAATTTATTTAATTTCATTTGTTAGGTTATCTTAATGTCAAATAATAGGATCCTAACCCATTAAAAATTCATAAAGTAAGCTTTTCAAAATTAATAGAGAGAACCATTGATTTGAGTAAAATAGTAGGAGTAACCAAAATGATTAAAGACCAAATTTATTTTGGTATATAAGCATCAAACTTATAATCTCTCTTTACATAATTTTGCTATTATAACAAAAGGAGTAATAACTTATCCCTTGTTAGCACATTAGATGCTAAATGGCTTATTAAACCAAAAGTTTGGACTAATTTATTAATTTGAGAATTGTTCTTAAATAAGACAAAGCAAGTTTGTCTTGTTTTCCTTCTTAATCTCATGTTGTTTGATTTTACAAAAGGACATTGCCAATAAAGCATAAAAGACTTATTAATATCATAAGACGATAAGTATTTAATAGTATATATGATGCTAGGTAGTAGGTCTCTTGAACTTTGATGGTAAGATAGATGGTGAATATCAATTCCATTATTGTACATTTCAAGGAGTTGAATGTTCTGCATGTTAAGACTAAGAAGTATAAGAATCCAAAAGGAATTGTTCCATTATGAGATGACAAAATGATTTTTAGTGAACATTAAATGTTTTGAAGATCATTGGTTAATTTGAGAATTAAGCCAATTAAGTTTTGTTATAGATCAAAAGTTAAATGCTAACTTGATCTTTTAGCTTCTACTTTAGAGTTATTCTTAGTTTGAGGTGAACTTCCATATGATGGATGCATTCATTAATCAAGCTATTGAATATACTCATGATTACATAAGGATATCTTATGGAAGGTTATCTTATGTTCTTCTTATGGATTCATTCCAAAAGAAAAGAAAAGAACTAGAATAGTAGGCTTATTGAAAATTTAGTTTAGTTTAAAGGTATTAAAAAGACAAAAATAATGGTATGTGACATTTAAAAAGAAACTACAAGGTGTTCTTGTCATACTAATAAAGATGAGGCTTGAAGAAGTTTTCATTTGGGAATTTATGTAAGGTAAACCTTTAGGGAAATGATTGTCCTTAGTGGTATATGGCAAGAAATCTAATTTTGATAATCATATCATTATCCCTTATATGAAATTGTTGATTAAGTCAAATCAATGAAACTAGAATCACTAGTAACATAAAAATGTTTACTTAAGTTTGTATGATTATGAATTATATTGAACATGTGAATCTTTTCCATTGGATGAGATGACTAGATTATCCTTTATGAGAAATGACAGGTGTGCTAATGAATCATTTAAACTAATACATTGAGATGTTTATGGCCTATAATAATCCATGATAACGGAGATTTCTCATATTTCAAAAATTGGCTATATTAAATATGGTTATATGTATTTGGCAAGATATGGATCTAAATCCTTTTGAAAGGTTCAATGAATTCAAGATTGAAATTGAGAAACAAACTTGTTTTTGTATTATTTTGATTAGATCAAGATCAAAGATACATTAATCAAATTTGATGATTATTTTAAAGAGAATGAGATTTTCTCACTATGGACTCCTCTTAAAACCCTGTAGAGCTTGAGATAAAAGTAACCTTACAATATGAGATATCATTTAGTTTTAAAGAGTCATGTAATTTAAATCTTCTTTTGTAACTATGCCATAAAATTTCTTACTCACCTTCTAAAAGGTTCCATCTAAATTTATTAACAAGATTTCATATGAGATATGAAATGATAAGAGACATAACTTGTCTTATCTTAAGATTTGGGGATGTAATGATTACATGAAACATTTATTATTTGATTAGTTAGGAACTAGATCGAATAAAGATAGCACTTATGGGATATCCATAATTAGTTAATGAATGTTGTTTCTTTTAGGTAATTGTATAAAGGAGTTGGTTTTAAAACCCTCTATATGACATCTAGATGGAACTTAAGTTAATGGTTCTTATATTGGATACAAGACCTAAAACTCAATAATATAAGAAGCTCTGAATATAATTGGATACATGATGTTATATAGAGAAATAAATTTCTTTTGAAAGTATAAGATGATGTATTACTTTTTTAAGATGAATCTACTAGTTATAAGAAAACAATGTGTATAACATTGATTCTAATAAATGGCTTAAAACTGTAAAATTTCTAATGGACTCCATGTACATCACTTGTAGCTATACTCAAGTTCATAAATATTTTACTTGCTATTGTTGTATATTATAAATATACATGTTTTACAAAGTTTGATCATTTGCTTTGATAAAATGATCAAAAGGTTTGATTTTGTCAAAGGAATGAATGAATATTGTGTTTAAAAAAAGGTTAGTGAGAGCATAATACCCTTTTAGTGTTTTAAGTTAATGACATATTGAAAATAGAAAAGCATGTACTGTTATTTAAATTCAGTAAAGTTTGGTAATCCATGAATATTCTCCATAAAGGACAAGGAGAAGTAATCTACGTTTTGAAAAGTATCTAGAGAGAAAATCTAAATGATTGAGATTTATAGATATAAATATAAAATGTTGCTTTTGGTTATTTCAGTTTAAGTACAAATTACTGAAATAGTTTATCATTGGAAGAATCTAAGGAGAGATACTTGCCTAAATTGCATAACATAATTCTCTCCATGGATTTATGTCCTAAGACATATAATTGAAAGAGATATGATAGATAAGATCCATCGTATATGCAATATTATATGTAAGACTAAATACATCTAATTTGTAGATATAAAACTAATCCTAATGATGGTCATTGGACAATTTGTGAAAGATATTCTTAAGTACTTGTAAAGTATTAAGAATGACTTTTTAGTTTTTGCCCCTTAAATAATAGCTTTTAGTCTATTAAAGATGATTAAAAGTCATAATCTAAACAAAGTGTATTATTCCAATGATGAGATTGTATGTTATAAGGATTTTGATTTGAGGCAGTTGTCATATTTCAACATATCTTTGCATATGATGGAATGAAATAGGAAATTTTGGATCAAGAAGTTTATTATTGAACTTAGCCATTGTTAAATCATTAATAGTGTATTATGCCAACAATGAAGTCATTGAATGAGGAACCTCAGTCTCATGTTTATCGAATTATGTGCTTGAATGGTTCCATTTCATCAGAGGGGATGATGTAATGGGATAATGCAAAGATAAAGAGAGCTCCACTTAAAAGGATATGGTAAATCCTTATGCTAAGCCCTTATTTTGGTAAGAACATGATCGCTTCATTGAGGGATGTGGTATATGATATATAAGCGATTGGCTATAGTGCAAGCAATAGATTTTTAATATATGCCTTAATAGCCAATATATTGGTTACTATTGTAAATACATTTTCATGCACATGATATATCAATTAAAGACATTCTTTATCTTTAGTATTATTTATATAATGATATAGTCATTTATAAACTTTAAAGATAAAGTTCATGGAATAATATATTTTATAAAGGTAATTACGATGATATCATAATTATGAGATAATTATTATATCAAAATACTATTCCTAAATATTCTTGTTTAATGTGTCATCAAGACTAGACACTAATGGAGTTGCGAGATTGGTATATATTATGTTTCTTTCTTATGAAGAAAATAGTCAATCTTATAAATTGAAATATTAAGATACTTAAACAAACATGTGGGTGCTAAACGAAACCCTTTTGAAATAAGGTAATGAAAAATTCATTTCTTTATATTTTTATATGTTAACTCTTGTGAATATATTTGGATCAAGATATAATCATTGAATGTTTGACTATTATATTAGATAGTAGTTGATGTGTACATTGTGCTTATATTTGTTATGTACTGTAATTATTATGTGCCTTGGTGTAATGAATGAAATTTAGGAGTGAATGGCTAGCTAGTCATGATGTTGTCTATGTAGATATATTATCTATAGATATGGTTCATAGAAATGTTTATCCTCATTACCTCTCTCCTTTTATGTCCAATGTTTTGGACATTATGTATGTAATTATATACAAGTAGTTTTCGATTGTGTTTCCAACAATTATATTTATTTTTCATTTCTATATCTTTTAGTGTAGTAAAATATCTCATATTTTATCCTATTATTTATCTAATTAAGCTCTTCTCCCATATTGTGCATATTACAACTACTCGTTAAGTTGTTATATTCATTCCATCATTTTTAACAATTTTAAAATGGCTTGTGGTTGATATGGTCATCTTGGCATCATTGCATTTGTAGCAAGACTCAAGGGTAATGCTTTACATATTCATTTGACTATCTTTTTTAGGGCTTTACTGGGGTTAAGCATTTGTAATTCATGTCATACATTATGTATAAGTCATGTTATGGGATTTGGATACCACTATGATGAGTTTAGTGGCAAGCCCTACTTGTGTTAAGATATTATTTTGAATATATTGTGGTGGTGCATAGCTTAAAGCAAATGTCGAGTTTTCCTATAGTTTTGTGTTGTCCTTGGAAATCTCCTGCATAGGATGATGTGTTGACCCTTAGATTTTAATCATGACAAAATTGGTATAAGAGCTTAAGTTTGTTCCTTTAGACCTACCCCTTGTGCTCAATGTCTAGGAATACACATTTTACTTCTTCTTAGGATATGGTGAAGCTAACCACAATATCTTATTTTTGTAAGATGTGTAGGCCTACTTCTTTATGCTCTTTGACAAGTAGAGCATAAGGTTGTGTTTCTTGTTTTATACCTCAAGATAAGATGTGTAGTCTTCATTTGTTTTCCCACTTTATATTTTCTATGTTCATCTCTCTTCTTAGCATTACTTATAGACTTATATCTATCATAACATCTAAACTACATCCACAAATACTCATAAAAGCTTTGGAACTCAGCTTATACCTTACTCAACTTTAGATGAGAGAAAGTAAATAAACTTTTGTGTAGTTTATGGTTGCTATAATGGAACTAGAAATCTCTCACTTGGACAATGTCTCCTACTTGTAGTTTATAATGGTGAGGGAAAGAATATTTAGGAGCCTTTTTGCCTAGTTATAGATCCATCATATTACCAAGATGTTTAAACCATAAAGTCAACCCACTTGATAGATTCATCCCTTTAGGACAAGAAGCTTAGGATTTCCTTCTTGATCTCTACACACAACGTTGCATCATTCATCTTTATTTTTAGCCTTTACTACTTTATTATATGTCTTGCTTTTCTATTCACCATACTGACTCTTTTCCTATGTCTTTTCCTTTTGTGTTTTTTCATTTCATCACAATTTATACATTTGTGCATTGTTACCTATACATAGCATTAGATTTTGTTCTTAAACACTTATATAACCATAATACAAATTATAGAACATACCTTAGTCTATGTCAAAAGCTATTGTAAGGATCTTTAAGAGCAACTTGGAGATAATCCCTTGTTAAGAACTATGCCACCTTCTTTATACTACCTTCTCTATACTTTATTATCAAGCAGTTAGACTACTCCTTTCTTAAATAGACATGAGATTCATGGATTGATGACTGGAAATTAGCATTTTGAAGAAGCTCTAGAGACATTGGCTACCTCTTTGATGTCAAAATTCAACCATCCTTGTTATAGGTTTTTATTCATTATTGGGATCTTGCTTGTTGTTGCTTTGTCTTTCCTAGTCATTTAGAGAGAGATGTATATGCCCCATATCCTAGCACAAAGTATGTAAAAAGCTTGGCAAAATTGATTGGGGCAAAGAGGTGCTAGATTCTCTTTTAAGCAAAGGAAAAAGGCAAATGACAAGAAGAAAGCATCCCTATTAATTTCCTTATTACCGCATAATTCATGATCAAAGACAGGAAGGGGAATTGGTATGTATGGCCTTCTTCATTTATGGGCTTATTTTGTTTGCAAAGGTCATTGGATATGTCCATGAAGGGGGTCATTAAGTTGTTTCATAAAGTCAATAAAGGTAATCTTATGCTTGTCATATTGGTAAGATGATTCAATGCTTGAATATTTGCAAAATCAAGGGTTGGGGTCAATTTAAGGGAAGCATTCTCCTGCTGTATATAGGGCTTATGAGTCATATAAAATGCCCTCAAAACAACTCTGCTCACCCTATGTTTTGAGGGGTTCGAGCCTTAATTGATGAATTTTGTAACAAGTACTAGCTAGATCCTTTCCAAATCACTAAATGGGTGTCTCTTCTTAGGCAAGCAAAGAGTCTCCAATGGCATACTAGATGGCTTTGACATGACTCAGTCTTCATTGATGCAACTAATACTCTAAGTCTTGCTTATCAGCATAGGTGGAATTCAAAGCTATGTCTTAGCCTTAGCTTTTGAATATATGGGTATCCATAGTTTTGTATTTGTCACCTATGGATTACAAACCATTTAGTTTGATTGTGTGAACCCTAAAATCTTTGAACTTGTTAAACCCATCATTTAGAAGAATTGGCATTTGTTCCAAGATAAGGGATTTTTGTTCCTAATGAAGCTGTAATCCACTCCACCTTAATGGGCAAAGCTAAGATTAAGGAACTAGAAGTGGAAAAAATTAACTATATTGGGGGAGAACTAATTGAGTGGTATTGTTCCACTTCATAAGCCACACATGATTTTATCATTAATCATTAATTAGTATGGATCAAAAAAAAAAAAAAAGAAAAGATTTAGCTACATAACTTCTAATAGCCAATCAAAGAATCTAGGAAATGGAAGACATAGGACTAATAAGAGAAGCTTCTTCTTAATCTAGTGACTAGATGTTAGTCCTTTAATGAGAAGATTCTTTTCTACAAGAATAATTAGTTGACAAAAGCATTGTTCCCTTTGGATATCATGACAATAATATGGTGAATGAGCTTATTAGTGAAATCCAATATTTGGTGCATTAAGTGGTTGATTGCAAAACCCAAATACATTATCAAAACTTCCTTAATAAAAAAAGGGAGGCTTAAATGGTAGAATGGGCCAGCCAATTTCAAGAGGTTGTAGGATAAGCTTGACATATGACAACTGAAGCATGGTAGTTAAGAGGAGGAATCACTCCCTTGTATCCTTTTGTAAATTGCCTTGTAGCATTCTTCGAGGAGGTCAGCTACCAATATAATCTTATCAAGTACTTCATCTAAAACATTGCCAATTAGACTCTCTTCATCCATTTATTTATCTCTTGGCCTATAATATAAGCCTTAAGATAAGGCTATAGTGTATTCAATGTGCTTTATCTTTAGTATGTATAACACTAATATTGCCATATCTTTGATGTTTATAATGTTTGGTGTGCTTTATCTTTGATGTACAACATTTGGTGTGCTTTATTGGTGTATAATACTTGGTGTGTTTTATCTATGACTATATGTACCCTACAAGAAACATTAGTTAACAATGTGTGGATTAAACCATGCTAATGCACTGCTTCTCATTGCATGATAATTTAGTTATAATACTAACCTTAAGTTTTGGTTATTTACATGTGGTTATTATGTCACACAATTACTCAAGTATGCATGCTTAAGACTTCATAATCAAGCTTACTCAACTCTTTAATGAAAATAGCAATTACAATGTAGTTTTATACTAAGTTAATGCTAGACAATGTGCCCATTAAAGGAATCAAGCATAATGGGCACTAATCACATTTCTGATGAAATGTTTTAGACGGGTATTATCAACAATTACTCTTTTTACCCAATAATCAAATGAATGATGGCTACCATTAGCATGACGTGAATTCCATACCACTTATAAGTGTAAGAAGGTTTATTAGTACTTGTGAGGAAAGATGGTTGCTAGGGAGGTCATCTTGACATTTGATCAATTTTAAGCCATGCACTTGACATTTAACCTAATAAGATAAGGAGTCCTCAATCTCTTACTTCAAGACCATGGCAAGCCCCACTTATATGGTTACAATTTTATACATCTTAGAGTTAGAGGGTCCTAACTCTAAATATAAAGAGGTAAAAGGGAAGTCATCTTAAACCTTAGATCAACATTACCTATCAAGGAGGTAAATGACCTTATGCCAAATATCACTTACTTTCTCCAAGTTGATGTAGTCGAGGCAATTGCCAGATAGGCTTTCTATAAACATAAGACATTTAGATCACTAAGTTACAATACATACTTCTTAGGCTTTATGGAATTGGCAATGTTATAATAAAGTTCATTAATTAGTACCCATAATATCATTTTATGAACTATTTTTTCATTTCACCAATGTACTTCTAAAACTTTGTTAAGGAAGAGGCCTATCCATATATCTAGCCAAAAAGTACATTATTGGAACAATCATTAGTCAACCATGAGTTAATGCTTTCATAAGATATTGGGAGCAAAACTTATAGGAACGCTTTTAGCTCTATAATTGGTTTAATCTTTTTAGATAACTGTTGCCTTATGCCTTTTTCATCTACACTTGGATATATGGGTTCTTATTCAAGAGACTAGGATGTGGACCCATCTTATGTTTAGAGGATCTTCAGCTTTCATTTGAATGTTCTGTTTGACTCCTACAACAATTTGGCTTTCTAGCATAACATCAACATAATTCTTTATGATCACAATGGAGTTGCCCTAAAGAGCCTCCTTAGGAACTTTTTAGTAATGACACTTAGCATTATAATGGGTGTATTTACCTAGAGAGTGAGGTGCTTTCCCCTTTTTATGCCCAATTTCTTTATCATTAACAAATCCCCCACTATGCCAAAAGAGATCTCAATTTTGAGTACTTAAGGACTATTGATAAAGATATGATATCAAGGATGATAAATTGCAAATGATTGAAGAAGTAGACATACTATGCACTTACTTTTAAGCTTTAACCCTAAATGGTTATGTGATAGGACTTTAGGATGGCATAAAGTTAGCCACTCCTAAACCTTTTATTGCAATAATGGAATGCAAAAACTAAGATTGTTTGATAATGAAGTCTTATATGCATATGTTTAAGAAACTCATGCATTCACATGTGATTCCTAAGCATATTAAGCACCATTCATTTTAATTTCTTTTTTCAAGCATATTATAAATAAGTATAAATTGTATTACAGTTCACATCTAACAAAATGCATGATCTAGACCTGATCTCACACCAAAAAATGGAAAATAAAAAGTTAAAGAATTGGTAGGAAACTTGAATGGTTTTCAAAGATCCATATAAAAGCTAAAAAGGAAAATGCAGCAAATAATCTAAGCACTTACAAAAGGAAAAGCAATCAACTGCTCCTTAACAAATTCTAGATACCTTGTTAAGAAGGTTGTTACATTCCTCCTCACAACACTACACCAACAACATTTCTTTTTCCACTCTTTTATTTTATTGAGCATGTTATAGTAACCTAAGCATCTAATATCAAGTCTTATCTACTAGAAAACACTATAATCGATCCTTAAGCAAATGTTGTGCATAACTTGCCTTGAAATGATTACTAAAGCTCCAAAGGTCAAGGAGTATTCTACAAAACAAAAGATAGATCTCCTATAAGAAGAAATTTGGGCTATCAAGAGAGTAGATATATATGATCTTGTGGGTGCATCAGATCTACGTTTGGTTCAAGATATGGTTCTCCCTCTGATATTCAATACACTTGAGTTTGAGAAGTATGATAGGACAGGACCACTAGTTGACCATTTGCCAATTTACATTTGAAAGATAGTAGCTTATGCTAATGATGAGAAATTGCTAATAAACTACTTCCAAGATAGCCTAATAGGTAGGACTTTTTGTTGGTATATAAAGCAAGGCAAAAAGAACATCAAGACATTAAAGGAATTAGCATCTACCTTTAAAGCTAGGTTCAAGTACATCTTAGAACTAGAGCCCACTTAACTAGACCTCTAGGCTATGGAAAACAAACCAAAGGAGTCCTTGAAATAATATGCATAATGATAGCATGATGGGGAATTCAAGTTTAGCTCTCTCTCTCTCTTATAAAAGGAGTTCGTTTCCACTTTCCTTAGTACTATGAAAGCATCCTACTATAACAAAATGGTAGGAAGTATGATAGGGAACTTCACCAATTTGGTAATAACAACAGAAAGAATTGGCAAGGGCATTAATAAAGGCAAGATTGTTGATGCTAACATGATATTTGCAACAACTAAGAATGCTGATGATAGCAAAAAAAAAAAAAAAGAAATTGAAGTCCATGTGGTAGAACATAAACATTGGCCAAGCATTCCCCTTCTTATTAGTCTTTCAGCAATTCTTGTGGATAGTTCAATCATCAACCAATGCAATAGCTATCTAATTAATTAGCTTTATTCTTCTATCAAAATACTGAAGGGATATCTCCTCAGCCAAATATGCATGTATTGATACCCTATTAAGACAAGTAAATAAAAAAGGAGAAAGTTCCACCCCATCCTAATCCTTTATTCATAATTGCTTTTATGGCTCGATCAAAATAAGCTAGTTACTATCCTTAAAAGAGAATAGTTACAACCACCTTATCTTTAGTGGTATAGTGCCATGCCAAATGTGATTACCATGGAGCTCAAATTGGGCACTCAATTAAGAATTGTTGGACCTTTGAGCACAAAGTCAAGAAACTTAGGGATGCTGGTTGGATTAACTTTTCAACAATAGAAAAGAAGCCAGACATCAATGCCAACCTTTTTCTTAGCCATAAGGCAGTTAATGTCATTAAGACATATGCAAGTGAGGATATGCCTAAGGGTTGTATTGAAATCCACACCTTAGAAGTTAGAAAAATGATTTAGCATGGTTAACCTTTGAAACACTAAAAGAATCCAACAACACCAAAAATATTTCAATTAATTGTACCCTATAAGGTGATTCCTTGGAACTACAATTGGCAAATTCAATAACAAAATCTACCACTGACACTAGCTCTAATACCCATTGTAACATTTTACATTATAGGAGTAAGGGGTATGACTTGAAGTAGAAGAGGCTGCATGTTTGAGTATATTAAAAAACTCAGGAAAAAAAATAATAGAAAAAAATAAAAAAAAAATGAAGGGTGTAGTGATGTCTAAGGATATCAAAGAAAGTGCATGAGAGGCAAAATCATCAAATAAGCAAAATGTTATGCCCAAAGTAGTCACTAACAATGATGTTGGGTAGTTCCTTAAATTCATTAAGTAGAGTAAATATAACATAGTAAAACAACTCAATTTTACTCCAACTAAGATCTCAATCCTTTCCATGCAATTAAGTGTAAAGCCATATGTCTTGCCTGATATATCCTTAAAGAACTTTGACTAAATTGTCAATAACATAGTAACTACTAACTACAACTCCTTTTTTGATGAGGAAATTCTTGCTGGGGGACAAAACTACACTATGGCCATGCATATCTTGGTCATGTGCTATGGTTGCAACTTGGCTTGAGTACTCATTGACAAAGGATCATCCTTAAATGTTATGCTCAAGAGGACTATTGTTTAACTTCTAGTTGACATCGATATTATGATACCCAACCATATGTTGTCAAAATATTTGATAGTACTAGATAAAAGGTCTTAGGAACTATTAAGTTACTTATACAAGTTGGATTATGCACCTTCGATGTGCAATTTCAAGTCATGGACATTAAGCCCACTGAAAATTGTTTACTAGGTCATTTATGGATTCATTTAGTTAGGGCAATTCCTTCCACCTTATATTTGAAGGTGAAATTGATTGTTGGTAACACGCTAATTGAAGTTAGGGCGGAATTTGATCTTTTAGAATTAAGACCTTTGAAAACACCTTATGTTGAGGTGTAGAGAAAGCACTAGAATGCATTTTTCACTCTTTGGAAATTGTAAATGCAACAACTTGGTGAAATGATTCTTATCTTAGGGTTTTGTTATAACCATCTGGGACATTTCTAAGTGCAATAAGGATAATGATGAGAAATGGCTACTATCTTGGTAAGGGAATTAGTAGCACCTCTAAGGTATTATTGCCCTAATACAGGTCATTAAACAATAAGGCTACTTAAGAATTGGTTATAGTCTAGGTCATGACAACTTTGCTCTTGCGAATAACCCTTTACATGTAACAAATGATCTTATTAACAAGCCCATGCTACCTTTAACATACCACTTCAGGAATGTGAGATTCTTTAGTCAAATTGAGGATAAGAGAGATTATACAATTGAGGTCACCATTAACTTTAACAAACTAATGATCCATATGATCTTTAAAGAAGGTAATGGGGACCTTTCTCTAATCCCTATAGTCAAATGTTATAGGCTTAATGCTCTTGTTAACAATTAGTAGGCTTAGGAGATTCTTCTATCTCTTGAGCATATTGTCAAGTAATATAATCAAATTCCCTTTTCTATATTTGCTCATAACACACAATGGGTAGCTATGCAAATAAAATAGATAGCTTTTTAACATGTATCAGTTAACAATATATGATTATATCAACTAAATTCCTAATAATATCTCTCATTTTCTTTAAAATATCACTTTGTTTCTTACATTTTCCCATTTAACAACACCTATTTATGTTGAGCTTTATTTTTGTCCAAACCTACTGAAGATGAGACTAATAGCATGACTAATTCTTGTTTGGAAATTATGTTTGAATTTCCTCTTAATGAGCCAAATCTTGACAACTCTAAAGATGAAGAAATCTCACTAAACCTTAAATGCATAGTTAAACAAGAAGAGAGACAATTTATAACCAAGAAAAAGTCAATTCAATTGATCAATCTAGGCATTGTAGAAAACCCATGTGAAATCAAAATCAATGCAAAACTTTCTTAAGATAATAGGGAAAACTTAATTTAGTTCTTTAAAGAATACATCAAAGTTTTTTCTTTGTCATACCAATAGATGTTAGGTTTGAACACTATTATAGTGGTGCATAAGCTTTCACTTAAGCCAAAATACAAATCATTCAAGGAAAAGCTCAAAAGGATAAAGCTTGATGTCTTTTTAAAAATTAAAGGAGTAAAAAAGTGAGTAGATGCAAGTTTTCTTGTTATAAAGGAGACCTCCTCCCCCTACTAATGGTTGTGACTTGTCCAATACTTGTTATAAAGGAGACCTCCTCCCCCTCATTTGGAACACCCAATTCATAAGAGAAATACACTAAAAAGTTTCTCTCTAAAGGTTCTTGTGAGTTGATTGTGAGGAGGCTACTTGGGAGGAATTCTCAAGGCTGGATGGGTGGGGAGTACTAAATCCATTAGGCTTGTGACAAGTGATATCAGAGCCAATTTGTTCCAAGCGCAATGGCAGATCCACGTTATGATAAGGTGCTCATCATGGGTGATGACTGCGATGATCATGGAAGGAAGGCCGAGAAAGGTGCTGCCAAGGGAAAGAAAAGTCGTGCTATTTTGAGTTTGAGGGATCCTCCAGTAGGGGACTTGGCACATTGTATGACGATGATTGAATTGTTCATCATTGATGTCCAGGGTTTGGTTGATGACCTAACCTAGTCTGTCAAAGAAGTAGATGCTGAAAGGGAAGAGTTCGTGGTTGAGATGTAGGAGCTCAAAGTCGGCATGAGAGAACTTTAGGAGAGAACTTTGAGGTGAGTTGCTGGGGACCTTAAGGGCAGGACTCCATCAGTGGGACAAGTCCTTGGAGGCCATGATTGCGGCTATGCATGCAGAGATAGCAGAGCTCAAGGGAAAGCTTGCAAAATCGGAGGCAGCACATGTGAACGGGGTGATCACTGTGCAAAGACCACATACGGATGCACCCAAGCCAAAGGAGTTCAGGGCTCACAGGTGGCCAAGGACGTGGACAACTTCCTATGGTACATAGAGTGGTACTTCCAAGCCATAGGGATCAATGACAACTAATCTTGGGTAAACACTGCGTCTATGTACTTTGCTGATAATGCATTGTTGTGGTGGCGTCATCAGTCAGATGATAGGTGTGGAGATCTTATCACAACTTGGGATAAATTCTTTGAGTTCTTACGGAATTACTATCCTATATATGTAGAAGAAGAAGCTTGTGACAAGTTAAAGCTTCTTGGGTAGAGAGGCGCAGTATGCGACTACATGAAGCGATTTTCAAAGCTGCTACTTCAAATCCCTTTGATGAATGAGACAGAGGCGAACCACTAGTTCATGATTGGTCTTAAACTGTGGACTAAATAGGAGCTGAAGTAGTTCCATATGAGAGACCTTACAACAACCATTACGGTGGTTGAATTTCTTATGGAGTACAAGGCAACTTCCACCTCCTAGTTAGACTCTCGTCCAAAGGATAGGGCCAATGGTAGGGGAGATTGGGGCAGATTCAATCGCTCGAATGGAACTGGCTGGCCCTCTCAAAGTCCAGGCAGAATTGAGTAGTGGAGGATATAAGAAGGTACGTACCTATAAATGCTTCTTTTGTGATGGCCCGCACATGGTGCGAGATTGCTCGAACAAGGCCAAGTTGGCTGCCCTATGCAAAGAAGATGAGCCAAAAGAGGAGGCACAATTAGGTTCGCACCAAATCCTCAACTTAATCAAGTCCAAGAAGGCAAAGGAGCCAAAGGGACTTATGTTTGTAGATTTGAAGATTAGAGAAACCACAATGAGTGCACTCGTGGATATTAGGGCGTTCGATCTCTTCATATCGGAAGAAACTACAAAGAAACTCAACCTTCAGATTGAGAAAGGAGTTGGGTGGCTTAAAACTATCAACTCCCAGGAGGTCCTTGCTGGCAGAAACTATAAAAAACTATGGAGATAAATTGATGAAGCTGGTGAATCAAATTAGAATCCTTGAAGAAGAGCTTCCTGACTCCAGGATTGTCCAAAAAGTGCTGGTGAGCATACCTGAGAGGTTTGAAGCCAAAATCTCTTCACTTGAGGATTCCAAAGACCTGTCTAGGATATCCTTGAGTGAGCTGATATATGCCCTTCAGGCTCAAGAGCAAAGAAGGTTGCTGAGACAGGAGGAGACTCCAGCAGAAGGTGTTTTTCTTGTCAAGCATTCAGAGAAAAATCAGACCAGAAAGAAGCAGCAAACAGGAAGGCAGCAAAGGAAGGAAGGAGCAAGAAGCATAATTGCTGGCAAACAAAACTTTCCTCCCTGTGATCACTGTAAGAAAACCAATCACTTGCCTAAGTATTGTTGGTGGAGACATGATATAACATGTAGGCACTGCAATGAGAAAGGGCATAGGGAGAGGGTGTGTCCAAAGAAGAAAAGATCACTTCAGAACCAAATGCAAGCACAGGTTGCAGATGGTGGTCTCAAGGAAGCAGAGGAGCAGCTGTTTGTTACCAGTAAAAGCCGAATTGGAAGCAGTGAGGCTAGGGCATATGCATCATGCCAGAATGCAGAATCTGTCCAGAAAACAGCTTGTAGAAGGCATACCTGTCTTTGATGAGAAAATGATGATTTGTGAGGCATGCCAGCAGGGTAAGCAACCTAAATTGTCCTTCCAATCCAACCAGAAGCAGAAAACAGCAGCAAGGTTGCAGCTCCTTCATAGTGACATCTGTGGTCCAATGAGTCTGAACTCCTTAGATGGAAGCAGGTACTTTATAACTTTCATTGATGACTTCACAAGATTTTCCTGGATTTTCTTGTTGAAACAGAAGTAAGAAACAATAACAACATTCAAGGAGTTCAAAACTTGGATAGAAAATCAATCGGACAACAAAATCAAAGCTATAAGGACAGATAATGGGGCGGAGTATACATCAACCACACTCAGCCAAACATGCAAAGCAGCAGGCATACAGTAACAACTTTCTGCTCCTTACACACCCCAACAAAAGGGGGTGAGTGAGAGGAAAAACAGGTCCATAATGGATGTCTCTAGGAGCTTACTTTATGACAAAGAAATGCCTAAAAGATTCTGGGGAGAGGTTGTTACTACTACTGTCTATTTGCAAAACAGGCTTCCAACTAAGGTCTTAGCAGGCGTAACTCCCTAATGAGGCCTAGTTTGAGAAGATGCCCTCTCTCCATCATTTAAGAATTTTTGGCAGCATATACTATTCACATGTACCTGGAAGCAAGAGAGACAAGCTGGATCCTAAAGCAGAAGCAAATGTATTTTTTGGCTGCATAAACACACCTTACAATTACAAGCTCTTCAATCCTCAAACAAACAGAATCTCCATCAGTAGAAATGTTAAGTTTGTAGAGGAAGAAAGCTGGAATTGGAAGGAAGCCAATGCTGAAACCATCCTACCTCAATCCATCTGTGTACAACAAACACCACAACAGGATACTGACTCCTCAAATGATGATCAAGTGGATCATATACCAGTAAGAGGAATGAGGACTCTGTCAGATGTTTATAAAAGGAGTCTTTTTGCTCAGCTGGAACCAACCAACTATGAAGAAGCTTTTAATGATCCAAATTAGAGGAAAGTAATGAAAGTAGAAATCAATGCCATTGAGAAGAACAAGACTTGGAGTCTTGTTAAAAGGCCAAAAGATAAGAGAACTATAGGAGTCAAATGGATTTTTAAAACAAAATTGAATCCAGATGGCTCCTTAAACAGATTGAAGGCAAGGCTAATAGCTAAAGGTTATGTGCAGCAATATGCCATTGACTATGCTAAAACTTTTGCTCCAGTAGCAAGAATGGACACCATTAAGTTACTCATAGCTGTAGCTATGCAAAAAGGCTGGGTTGTCCATCAACTTGATATTAAATCAACCTTCCTAAATGGTGAACTAGAGGAGGAGATCTACATTGAGCAGCCAGAAGGTTTCCAAAAGTAGGGGTAAGAAGACAAACTCTATCTACTAAAGAAAGCTCTTTATGGTTTAAAACAAGCCCCAAGAGCTTGGTACACAAAGATCAATGACTACCTACTTGGATTGTCTTTCATTAAAAGCAAGAATGAGACTACCTTATACATCAAGGAAGAAAAGCAGCAACTCTTGGTGGTCTCTCTTTATGTTGATGACTTGTTGATCCTTGGAAGCAACTCCATGTTGGTGAATCAATTCAAATCCAAAGTGATGAAGCAGTTTGAGATGACAGATTTAGGTCTCATGACCTTCTTTCTAGGCCTGCAAGTGCAGCAAACATCGAAAGGAATTTTTGTGGCACAAAGTAGATATGCAGAAGAATTTTGCCAAAGTTTCAAATGAGTGAATGCAAGAGTTGCAGCACACCTGTCGTGGCAGGATTGAAGCTGATGACTAATGATGGTGCTGCCAAAGTTGATCCAAGCAGATATAGAAGCTTAATTGGATGCTTGCTTTATCTAGCTGCATCAAGGCCAGACATCATGCAAGCTGTGAACCTGCTGTCCAGGTACATGCATGATCCAAGTGAACTCCATTACAAAGCTGCAAAAAGAGTTCTTAGATACATCAAAGGCATTACAAGTTATGACATACTATTTAGGAAAATAGAGAAGCTTAAATTCATTGGATACACTGATAGTGATTGGGGTGGATGTGAGGATGATAAGAAGAGTACCTCAGGGTATGTCTTCACCTTAGGGCAAGGAGCTTTCTGTTGGAACTCAAAGAAACAGACTGTGGTTGCACAATCAATTGCAGAAGCTGAGCTTTTAGCAGTTACAGCAACAATAAACCAAGCTATATGGCTAAGAACTATCTTGACAGACTTGAAGCAGACTCCATGTAAAGCTACACCAATCCTTTGTGACAACCAAGCAACAATAGCCATCTCAAAGAATCCTGTCTTACATGGAAGAACAAAGCATTTCCTAATCAAGACTCATTATGTCAGAGAAGCACAAGAGGGAAATGAAGTAGAACTGATATTCTGCAATTCAGAAAATCAGTTTGCAGATATAATGACCAAACCATTGCACAAAGGCAGATTCCAGGAGCTGAGAAACAAGCTTGGAATGCAACCCATCAGCCCTAAGGAGGAGTGATGGTGTTATTGGTGCTGCTGGATTTCTAGGTTAAGCTGTCTCTGCATTGTTGTAGCTGCTGCTGTCCAGAAGCAGCATGTTCAAGTGGTGACCTGCAATTCCAGCAACTTTTGAATGTTAGTTAAGTTAGTTGTAGGAGGAGGCTGTTGAATAACTCCCTCCCAAAGGTTGGCTTTTTCAAGAACCAAAATCAGTTCAAAATTAGAAATTTGTAATTTGAATTTATCATGATTACTTTTGTTGATGTAATCATTATGAATTCGAATTAAAATGATAGAAGCACCTTATAAATAGTTTATATGTATGAATGAAAAGGATCCTTTTGGCTCTAGACACTAACTTCTTTCCAGTGTTTTTCCTCTCCACTCTTTCACATTGATCCAAGCCTGTTACCTATGCAACTTATGCAGCAAGCCATACCAGAAACAAAACTAGCAACACACACTAGAACCACACCAAACCCAAGTCCAATAACACTTCTCAATTTTATGCTAGCGGTTTTCACCTAGCATTAGTAAGCAAAAGATGATCAATGGGTCATATTTCCTCAATGCGTTGGCACTAGAAATTAAAAGGGCTGATATACTTAAGTGAGGTCAAAAGTAAAATAGATACTATGGGCACTTAATTATCTCATTTTGGGGAGTGACAAATAAAAACAAATGAAGGAAAACTATGGGCATGTTGCATGACAAGGATACTATATATTAGCCTAAGATGGTTGAAGACACATGAAAATAGTTCCCAACAGTGAATTAAGAGCTACAAAATACAAAGTAAAAGGAGAGTTGATGAAGTAACTAGGAATTTACCAAAGCTTCAAGCATATGGAAATAGTGTCCAATAGTGAATTAAAAGCTAGAAAATACAAAGTAAAAGAGAAAGTGTTATGGTAATTGGGAAGTGTCATGGCTATATGCTTATGAAATAGTTCTCAATTGTGGGTTAAGAGTTAGAAAATAGAAAATAAAATCAAAAGGTGCTAGAGTGAGCATGGAATATTTGCTCTACTATAGGCCACACAAAAACAATTCACAACCCTAAGGTGAGTGTTGGAAAATACCAAGTAAAATTCAAAGGTGTTATAGACGTTAGAAACTCCCGAATAAGGGCAAGATAGTGAAAAAATATGAAGTAGAAGCTGAGAGAGACATTTAGTTGATGATGTTACCTATAAAAGCATTTGAAAAGAACATGATCAAGTATGGATAAAAGAAGCTAATCCTTTGAGGGATTCATAAGGATACACTCTTAGTTTTTATAAGCATGTTTGAGTGATCTTTGCAATTGTAAGCCTTAAAAGTTAGGGCAATGCAACCATCTTGGATAGGCTTCCACACATGGAGCAAGTTTAGAATGGTAAGTCTAGATAGATTTAAGTATGCTTTGCAATCAAAACCCTTGAAAGTTAGGGTGATGTGGCCATCTTAAGCATGTCTATACATGTCAATGACCATCTTACTTCTGAAAATTTAATTGCAATGAAGTAAGTTGAAATGACTAGTGTGGATAGGTTAAAGTATGCTTCATAATAGAAACTCTCAAAAGTTAGGGCAGGGTGGCCATTTTAAACAAGTATAGACATCTTAATAACAATCTTACTTTTGAAAATTCAATTACAATAAAGCAAGATGAAATGGCAAGTTTAGGTGTGTTTGAGTATGCTTGGCAATCAAAACTGTCAAAAGTTAGGGTGATGCAATCATCTTGAGCAAATTCAAGTATTTTAATGACAATCTTACTTTTGACGACCCAATAAAGTCTAGTACCACCTAATGCAATATTTATAGTTCACTTAACTAAATTTTATCAGTTATGGTCTTTGTTGTTTTTTTAAATGCAATTTTAGATAAAGTTATCATTTGAAATCAATTAGCTTCACCTAAATCAATTAGTGGAGACTTTTTGATTCCTAAAATCATCTCTTATTTATGGCGATAATTTTAATCAAGTTATAGGCACATTAAACATCCTTGTCATATAGGATATAAACAAGCTCTTTAGAAGACCAAGTAGGCAAGTATTCAGTTCCAAAGTTTGTGGCATGATCTTAGTATGTATGAACATTCTCTCATATGGGTATTATTCAATTGAGAAGAGGACAAAATAAAGGGTTCAAGAAGTTCTTTGCTCATTCCTGTATTATGATGTAACTTGCAAAGATGAACAACTATTATACTCTTACTTTTTCTGGCCTACTCAAAGGTACACACATTAACTCTCTCTCTCTCTCTCTCCCTCTCTCTCTCCCCTCTTTTTTAAGCATGTAGCAATATTGGTAATAGGTTGCATTTGGACACAAAAACACAAAAGAAGAAAAAAAAGAAAAATATAAACAAACAAAAAAATAAATAATTATTATTAAAATCTAGTTCAATTACAAAGTTAAGGTCCAAATCACAAGCCCAATTACATGGAGTAAAACCTACAATGAACCAATTAGAGAGCCTGTCTAACTTTAAGGGCCAAGGCCTAGTACAATGAATATGTATAACCTTAATAAGGGAGAAAGAAGGTCCATGACCTAAATATATCAAAAGATTCAACAATGATAAAAGGTAGCAACAATATGTTGGACTAGCAAAAAGCCCAATTTCTTCTAGTTTAAACCCAAGGCAGCAAAAAGGAATGGTTTAGCAAGCCCTTAAATTTGAGCAAGTCTATAAGATTCCAAGGGCTATCATCAAGTCCACCAAATCAGCTAGCCTAACATAGTCCACTTGTTAGAAGCCTATAGAAGGCCCTCTAATGCCTACTAATAAGAAAATGCCTAAGATTTCTAACCAAGACCAAAAATTGTTAGTCTAGTAACCATAAAAGGAATAAACAACAATGCAAAAGATTCTTTTATATCTTTCAAAAACCAAACACAAGTAACCAAAATTATTATAAAAGGAGGGGGCCTTTAGTAATTGAGGAGGAGGAGAGGCATGACTTGTTGTTTACGCTATCATCAAGTCCACCAAATTAGCTAGCCCAACATAGTCCACTTGTTAGAAGCCTATAAAAGGCCCT
Organism: Bruguiera sexangula; assembly: GCA_020141445.1. NCBI lineage: Eukaryota > Viridiplantae > Streptophyta > Magnoliopsida > Malpighiales > Rhizophoraceae > Bruguiera > Bruguiera sexangula. The sequence continues at coordinate 3,749,917 of JAHLGP010000249.1, forward strand.
CCAATGCCCACTAATAAGAAAAAGCCTAAGATTTCTAACTAAGAACATAAATGGTTAGTCTAGTAACCATATAAGGAATAAACAACAATGCAATTTATGCTTCAACTTATTGTTTACATTATTTCAGTCTATCCATGTTACCATTCACATTTCAAGTAATTGCCTTTTTATATTTTTAGAAAGATTAATAAAATATCTCTTACATTAAGTGCAAAAATCTATTTTCAACAAAAAAAAAATGTTTAAACAATCACTTTTCATTACCTTAACCATTTTTAGAAGCCATTCTTACCTCTTTTTTTTTTTCGCTCTTGTCAACTCCATTACACCATGTACTCCAACAATATCATCCTATTTAGTGTCTGCGACCACATTTGAAGCTTGAAAGCTCCTCACATATCACTCAATAAGACAATAGCACAACAAATAACTAGGAGCAAAAAGCCACAAAAATTAAGCATGCAAAGTCAAGAAATACTTAGCTTTGTTCTTCCTAGATAATCTAGCAACTTCCCTCATCTCCAAACTTTCTACTTCTTCCTTTCCTAGCAAGAAGAAGCCAAACAAATTGGTTTTCTTTTATTTTCCATATATATGAAGATTAAATAATTGTGCATTGTGTGATTTGATGCTTGAAACTAATAAATAGATTGAAAATAAGATTGCTAGCATTTTTCCTAAATTTTTTAATGACCAGTGCCAGAAACTGGTCATTAGCTAGTGACTAGAACCATTGTTGACAACTAGTCGAGCCTTCTTTAACCTCCACCTCTCCTCCTTTTCTTTTCTTTTTCTAAAACCATAATCCCTTCAAAAAAAAAAAAAAAGAAAAGAAAAGAAAAGAAAAATCAAGAAACAACCAAAAAGAAAAAAAATTAAAAAGCAAAAAAAAAATCAAAAAGATTTAGACATAGTCAAATCGAGTCACCCTTAATTTGGATCTATCTCCACCAACCAACCTATCTAAACCTAACCCCAAAAAACACATACTCCACCAAAACTTTAACTCATTTTGAATCAAACATCAAGTCTTTTCTTGAAAAACAAATAGTTTGTATCATGAATACCAAAAGATAGATAAAACACTTATCCTCATTTTTAGATTCAAACCTGTAAACCAAGCCCCTAAACAACAAAGCCAACAACATGGAAAAACTAGTTAAAAATGCTAGCAACAAAGGCAAGTTTTCTATACCTCATCGTGATTAGTATAAAATAAGAAACCTCTTCAAACTAAATAAAATTTCTTTTTCTTTGTTTTTGAAAATAATCAAAAGAAAAGGAAATTTTCAAAAAAAAAAAAAGGTTTTTCTAGTTTTGGTTTAAAAAGTAGTAAAAAAAATTGAAAATCTTAGATTAAGGTTCATTACCCCTTTGTTCAAATAAATCTAGTCTCCCTAGTTTTTTTTTTAAAATTTTTTTTCTTTCATCCATTCAAAGACCAAAAGAGTTAAATAAATAAAAATAAAAAATATTCTTTCATAAAATTTAAACTTTTTTTCCCTTTCTCCTTATCATTTCATGAATAATCAAAAATAAAAAAGAAAAATATAAATCAATGAAAATCATGTGAAAGTAGGAGTTTATAGCCTTTCTTGCTTGTAGAACCCTTATGTAAGCTTGTATCTAGCTGAACTAGGGTTTAATAGCTCTAAATCTTCTTGTTTTAGCTTAGAACCTCAATAAGAAATGAGCTTTCAAGCAAAACATGAAAGGAAAATATATAAGGGCCTTAGGATCTCACAAAAACATCTAGAATTAGGGTTCTTTTTTTTTTTTTTCTTCAAGTTCTTTTGTACTCCATAAAGGGATTTGAGAAAGAGAAAGATGGGGAAATCAGAAAGAAAGAAAATAGGGGGAGGGGAGGCTAAGAGAAGGAAAATGAGAAACGATGGGTTAGATGCAAAAATATCATTTACATTTCTTTCATAATGTGTTTTAGTTTTTTTTTTTTCTAAATTGATGGGGTTCTTTGTTACTAAGGGCCTGTTTCGTAAGGTTGGGGTTTTTAGTTTCCATTTTTTTTAAAGTTAAAAAACACAAAACATGTTTAGGTAACATTATCAATTTTTTGGCTAAAAAAATAAAAATCATTTTCCTTTGAAGAAAACAATACTGGAAAAATATATAAAAACATTTTCCTTCGGTAAAGTAATTTGTTTAAGTTTTAAATTCAACTATAGTATAAGTACCTTTTTCTCTTTTTCTCTCTCTTTTTCCTTCCCAACACTCTCTGCCTCCCTCTTTGTCTCCCTTCACACCACCTCTTTCCCACTCCCCTCTCTCTCCCTTCTCTTTTCTTCATTAATTCATTGCAATTTTGTTTGATCTTCAAATTCAACTACAATACAGGTACCTCTTTCTTTCTCTCTCTTTCTTGACACTCCCTCCCTCACTCCTTGTCTCTTTGTCCCCTTACACCACTTATTTCTCTCTCTTCTCTCTCTTTCTTTACCTAGTCCTCTCTTTGCTCTCTTTTCTTCTTTTACAATATTGAGCTTCATCTTCACCTCTTTTCTTTGCAATTGTTCCACTATTGCCTTGAATTTTCTATCTTCCAAATTTCCAACCCTAAATCACATTCTTCTTCATCAATTCTAGGATTATTCTTGATGAGAACCTTAGAGATGATGGGTGGAAGGCCTCAAAGGATGCAAAAGGTCCATTTCACATTCCAGAAGGCCCAATAACATGAGCTAGAGCCAAAAAGATGAATAAGGCACTAAATGGGCTGATTGAGGACATTTGGCCCAACCAAACTTCAAATGGGCGAATTTAAGTTTGAAAGAAAGTCAGTGCCTTATTAATATGAATGAAATACCTAATGGGTCAGGACTAAATAATAGCATTTACTCTTAATTAGGAGTTTATTGTTTATATAAGAATTTGTTCCTAGATAGGAATTCCTCCTAAATAAGGATTTTTCCTAAGTAGAAATTTGTGCCTCTTTAAGATTGCTATCTTATCCTATAAATAGGCACTCCTTGTAAGCTTTAGAAAATATAGACAATTTTGAGTGAAATAGAAAGCAAGAGTTTTTCTCCCTTAGTTCTTTGAGAATTAAAGAACTTATTAAGAGGTACTTCTTCTTGTGGCGTTCAAATTGACTTATCACTCCCAATTCCTTTCTTTTCTAGAGTGTGGTGTCTATATCCTTCTTAAATACCCTAAATTTGTGTTCCTTTGAATGTTAGGTCTAGGGTTTGTGTTATTAAACTCTGATTTAACTTTCCTAGTTGTTCTTTGATTCTTTGTGTGCGGTGGGTCCCTAAACCATGTCTTTTTAGGGTTTTTCACATCAATTCCTCATTAATTTTAGAATTTTTTTCACATTGACTTCATTAATCCTTTAATGAAGCTTTGTTCCTTTTAGGTTTTACTCTCGGTGTTTTTCCTTGGAAAATTGAAAATTGCTTAGTTATAATCAATACTTTGATAGTTCATTTAAGTTTTAGAGTTATTATTGTGAAATTCAATTCTACATTGTATTGCTTTGGTCAAATTGTTAGGGCGTGTCTTTTTGGCCCTTCATATTTTTTCTTGCAAAAAATAATAAAATAATTGTTAGTGATAACAAAACAAAATAAATAACAAATAATACAAAATTAACATCTAATAAAGTAAGAATAAAAAATAATAGTAAAAAGTTGAAAACATAATTAAATAGGCCCTAAGTTCAAAAAAGAACAAATTCATATCCATGTTGAACTACAACATTTTTTTTGCATAATAAAGAAGAGTTGGTAGCAAGCCAAAGTGAAAGGGCTTGGACTTCACAGAGTGGGTTTGTTTGACTTGAAGATTTTTCCTTATAGCTTGTGACCATTTGTCTTGAAGTCTTTAAAATTGTGCACATAAAAGGCTTAATTGGCCGCAAGTCATTATGCCCAAATTTCCTATTCCATATAATTTACAAAAATCCTTGTCTCAAGAGTCCAAAAATTGCTTGCATATATGTTTCAAAAAACAAATCCTCTTATCCTTTCTAAATTTCAAAAAAATTTCAATCATGTTTATATTTCCTAAAAATAAATATTTTGCCTCTTCTACCATCTCCAATTGCTTGAAATAAAATTCTGTCACTTAGGCCAAAAACAATAAAATTTTAAAAGAATTCCAAAAATATCATCATGCTTGTACATAAAGTTTTGTATGTCTTTTAAATAGAAATTAAAAAAAATATTTGACTAAAAAAGTTTTGAAAAAATAAAAAAATATTATACTTAAAAGGTATCAAAAATTTCCAAGTCATTTTTCTAATGTTTAGTTAGAAGGATCACCATAAAAAGTATATTAATATTTTTCAAGTTATTTTTTACCTTAAAAATTTCTATATATCAAAAACTTTGAATTCATTTTTCAAGTTTTTAGTGTAAAGGATCACCATAAAAACCATTCAAGTCTCTTTTTGAAAATATTTGGGTCAAATTAAAAAATTTCTTGGTGTATGGGATCCCCTTTAAATGTATCCAAGCACCTTTTCCTAGACTATGACTTGAAGTGGAGATCTTTAGTAAAATTTTCCCATAAACTTAACCCATTTCCAATCAAGCTTTCATAAAAATTGTCCCTCCATTTCCAAACTTCCTTCTAGTCCTAAAACTAGCATAAATTAAGCTCAAGCCATTTAGTAATTAGTAAAATAAATAGAATTAAATAACAAGCATGATACTTTAACTCAAACTATTTGAAGAAAATACATCATATTCATTTGCATTGCTATAACTCTTCACTTTGTCTTATCTAAATCTCCCTTGTCTTGCTCAAATTCCTTAGACCCTAGTGAGGGTACATTCATGCCAAACATTGGCCTATATCCCATGTAAAAAGAGAAAAGAAAAGAAAATATTAACAAAAAAAAGCATAAAAATAAAGTTAGGTAAATAGTGATACAGTTGTCCCTAATAGGTGCCTAGGTTAACTACGACCTTTGCCAATTATAACCATACTCTTGAAACTCGATGAATCTTAGTTACATGGGCCAAATCTCATTAGTTTAAAAGATAAGACAATCATTTAAATTGGTGGTTTATGGTGTTCCAATTGCACATTACATGGTTGGTGGCAACTTTAAGTCATCATAATATCCTTTTTTAAGCAATAAGGTCCCTATCTTTTTAAATTAGACCTTAAGCATCATACTGGCCAAATCAATGGTAAGGTGGATTGGGTTAGGCACCCACAAATATATGATTCACCTCGATCCCTAGTATTTGTTGAAATCACAAACCCACCCATTGTCCATGACCATCTCTATCCCATTAATTTGACAAGGTCTATTATCATTCCCTCACTTCCTAGGTAAGGGTACATCATGATAAAAAGATAAGTGGAAAGAGCAAAAGGAGGAATTCAAATGCCTTAAATGAGTCTTTTAAAGCTATTCAAAAGAAGGATATGAAAATTTTAAATGTAACTTTTGCCAAAAGGTTGGACACTTAATGAATGATTCCCTAACATGTAAATCTTAGTTCAAAAAGAAAGGTAAGAATTGTGCTTTAGTATGTTTAAATCAAACTTTACTAAAGTTCCTTATAATTCTCAGTGGATTGATTTTGGTTCCATTACTCATTTATCAAATACAATTAATAGGTCTAATGCGATATATACTTTCCTTTAACTTTAGTCTCAAACTAATGTTATTATTCCTACTTAAGTTTAGTTTTATTTAGATTTTATATATCTTTTCTTTCTTTTGTAAGAGAGGAGAAAATTGAATATTTAGAGTCAATTTGGACCATAAAATTCAAGAATTCTTGATGGAGGAAAAAATTAAAAAAAAAAAAGAAAAGAGAACTAAGAAGATGGGTCCCTTTTAGATTTGGAGATTTACTTAAAAAGGAGTCTTATCCCCATTAGGAAACCAATGTTAATTAGGGTTATGCCCCATTATTGATTGATCATTGTTCGAGTATTTGGGCAAAACTTTCATTATGCACATCCATATTAAGTGATTCTTGTGGCCAAGGAAAGTTAAGAGACAAAGCTACAACTTTTTGGTACACCAAAACCTAATTAAAGTTCTATATAAAAGATATTTGAGTCATAAATTACCAGTTAGAAACTTTTTAGAGGTTGATTGACGATAAGAAATCCTAGCCAACAAGAAGGGAACTTGAGAAAAGCAAGAAAAGATGAGTGACAAGATCTTTAAAGGAGTAATTCCGAAGCTATTTCATTATCCAATTTTCTCTAATTTTTTCTTATCTTCAATGTTTAGTTTGGTTTTTATCATTTTTAGAATCAACGAAGTTTCTTAGCTAGTACTACAATGTAGCCTAACCATACTTATGTAGTTTTCTTTACTTTTGTGCAATTCATTAATTTATTTTTACTGGCATATATGTGTTATTATTTTTGATGCTTTTAAAAGCTTTATCATCTTTTAAATTGATTTGATATGCTTGGTTAAGATTGAGAGGAGATTGCATATATTAGATTAAATAATATATACCATCAATTTAATGAAATATAAAGATGTACAAACATGATTTATGCAATAGTGATGGGTGGATTTCAAAAGTATCTACTTAAACTAGAGTTTTCACATAATCTAATGTACTTTTATTTATTTAAATTGACATAAAGATATAGTAGGTTAATAGATAAGGGTATATTCAATATAATTTGAGAAAGAGTATTGAATTGCATAGGAAATCTTTCTATCCCATAAATTGATTCTTTTCTTAATAGCAATTTAGCTAACAATTCTATGTAACTTTGGTGTGGTGAACCAAAAACCCTAATATGTTGTCTCTTGGTTTAATCTTGTTGTATTTAGCAATTGATTTTTCTATTTAGATTTTATTTATTCTTATTTAGTTATGTAATCTTTAAAATTAGTTCTCTAAATAAAACTAGGCTTAATAGGTATTTTAATAGTTATTTTCTTTTAGTTCTTATGGGACAATATTCTATTAAATTTTTATATTATTTATTCAACTAGTGCACTTGTTAGTAGTTATTCACACAAATCAATGATGTAAGGATTCCTTTCAATCCAAAGCATAAAGCTAAATGAAAGTTTTATGTACGTGAGGAATAAAAACAAAGTCTCAATTGAACGTGTTGACACTTATCATTTAATTTTAGATACTAGACATTATTTTGATTTATATTGAAACTTTTATGTACCTACATTTTCCCACAATTTAGTTTCTTTGCCAAAACCCATTGTAGTGAGATTTTGCTTCAATTTGATTATGAATCCTTTAGTTTGTTTAATAATATTAACCTTATTAGTTATAAAATATTATGTGATGGTCTCTACAAATTTAAACATGATAATGTCTTTGTTAAGACTTTAATGACCTTGCACCATAATGTTGGCATCAAATGTTTAGTTGATGAGAGTTCTGCTTATTTGTAGTATGAATGTTTAGGTCACATATTTAAAGAAAGAATGAAAAAATTAGTGTAGAATGAAATTCCTCCAACTTTGAATTTCATTGATCTTAAAGTTTACATTGATTATATTAAATAAAAACAAACTAATTATACAATGAAAAGAGCCATAAGAAGTGCATAACTTCTTGAAATTATATACACTAACATTTATGGACATTTTGATGCTCCATATTTTGGTGTAAAGGAATATTTTTTGCCTTTATTGATGATTTTTTTATATGTTATGGTTACATTTATCTATTGCATAATAAATCTTAATCAATTGATGCCTTTAAAGCGTATATATATATTAAAGAGTTTAAAAGAAAATTGGATAAAAAATGTAAAAATACTAAGGTCAAATAGTAGTGGTAACTATTATGAAAAATATGACAAATTAGGACAACTTTTAGTACATTTGCCAAATTCCTTGAAAGGCAAGCATTTGTTCTTAATACACAATGTCAAGTACACCATATCAAAATGGTGTAGCAAAAAGGCAAAATCATATTTTGATAGAAATGGTTAAGAGTTTTTTAATATATTCATCTTTACCCTTATCTTTATGGACGTATGCATTTAAAAATAAAATATATTTGCTAAATAGGATTCCTAGTAAAACAATTCTAAAGACACCATTTGAACTATGAACCAAAAGAAAATTTAGTCTAAGAAACCTACACATTTGGGGCTACCTAATAAAAATTAGAATTTACAATCTATTTGAAAAAAAATTGGACTTTAGAACAACCCTTGGTTATTTTATTAGATATCTAAAAAGGTCCAAGGGGTATAGACTTTACTATCCTAATCATAGTAAAAAAATTGTTGAATATGGAAATGTTTGGTTAATTAAACATACTGACATTAATAGGAGTGAAAAAATGCATGAAGTTAGCTTTCAAGAGTTTGGGGTGGAAGTTCTTATACTTAAATCTTGTACAATTGTTGTTCCTGAAGTTACATTTAAACTTAGTATCAAAGACTATAAATCAATGGTAAAACACTTTATAATAAAAATGTCACTAATGAACCATCATAGATGAACCATAGGGAAGAATATTAAGAAGATCCCAAAAGAAAAGATATCTACTATTTTTGATGACTTTGTGGCTTATCTACTAAAGTTAGAAAATGAATTAGGAGTTGATGATGATTTAGTTTCATTTTCACAAGCCATGAAATACGAGGATTATATTAATAGACCGATGTCCTGAAAAAAGAGCTTAAATCTATGAACCAATATCAAATATGTGATCTCATTGAATTGCCTAAAGGATGTAAAATGATTAGGTATAAAAGAGTCTTTAAGACTAAATGTGACTCAAAAGGCAATATTGAATGACATAAAGTCAAACTTATTGCTAAAGGTTTTACTAAAAAAAAAATAGGCATTAATTATGAAAGACATCCTTGCAAGTCTCTAAGAAATATTCCCTTAGAATCATTTGTCTTTGGTGGCTTATTATGATTTTGAATTGCATTAAATGGATGCTAAAGTTGTCTTTATTAATAGAAATTTGGAAGAAGAGGTATACATATACCAACTTGAGGGCTTTTTAGTTAAGGGAATGGATCATATGGTGTGTAAATTAAAAAAAAGTCAATCTTAGCAATGATATATTAAGTTCACTAGTACCATTACTTCTTTTAGGTTTCAAGAAAATACACTTGATGGATTTATACATAGATATATATATATATATATACTAAAGACATTTTGTTTGCTACTAATAATAACTTTGGTTTATTACATGAAACCAAGAAATATCTTTCTAAGAATTTTGAAATAAAAAATATAGGAAAGGCATCCTATCTCATAAGAACATAAATATTTTGTGTTAGATCATAAGAATTGATATGATTGTTTTAGAAAAACTACATTGACAAAATTATAGAGAAATTTAAAATGAATAAATGCTTAGCAAGTATAGTTGAAATTTAGATGAGGGATAACTTTAACATTATATAGTGTCTAGAAAATGAACTAGAATGAGAGAAAATGAAAAATATTCCTTATGCATTAATTTTTGGGAGCTTAATGTATGCTTACACTTATACCAAACTAGACATTAGTTGTACTATTGGAATGCTAGGCAAGTATTAAATTAATCTAGGTTTATATCATTAGAAAGCTACAAAGAAAGTCTTTTATACTTACAAGGAATGAAGGATCACCTGTTCAATTTTAAACATGATGTGCTGATACAAGCAAATCCACATTTGGCAACTTGTTCCTATTAGTTGGAGGAGAAATTTCACAAAAAAGTGTGAAACATTTTATCATTGTTGCATCTACTATGGAGGCTAAGTTTATGGCTTGTTGTGAGGCCACCATTCTTGGATTATAGTTGTATAACTTTACTTTTAGACTTCGTATTATTGATAGTATTGTTAGGCCACCAAAAATTTATTGTGATAACTCTATAACAATTTTTTTTCTTTAAGAACAAGTATTCTAAGGGTGTTAAGCATATGGAAATAAAATAATTTGTCATTAAAGAAGTTTACAAACAAAATGTGTCAATTGAGTGCATTGGCACCAATCTTATAATTGTAGATCCTTTAGCAAAAGGATTGGCACCCAAAATATTTAATGAATGTGTTGAAAGAATGAAGATTATTGGACATTATTAGTGATATTGTATTATGATTCAATAAAGTTCATGCATTTGACACTATAAGCTCATGTATATTTGTTTCTAATATTTTGTCTTTTATTGGTATACATAAATGATTTAGACTAATAATAGGAACAATCTTATAATGAAGATATTAAAGTTGAATCATTATCATTATCTTCATTAAAAATCATGTCAAGTTAAAAGTTAATGTTATGGTAAATGGAAGTAATTATGTCAAAGGAAATAACATATAATTTCCTTAACCTACATTAATATGTTAACTTAATAATGGTATAACATTATAGTCAATGTAAGAAAGGTTTAAGTATAATATTTGGTGCATATTATTCTATTCTTATTAAATCATAAAAGTAATTTATTTGATAAAACAAATAATGGTCTTCATGATACTGAAGGATATTTTATCAAATATTTTTTTTTTGAAAAATTTATAAAACATTTAATAAGAATAGTAAATACTTATATCATATTGGTTAATAAGAATCATGAATCTTATATAAAACTCTTCATAAGTCAACATACTTGACTCTTGACAAGTTTTAGTGGAAGACAACCTTTCTATGGCCTTTTAGACTTGGTTAACCCATTCCACCATTTAAGCCTCCCTACCTTCAATATTGTTAACTATTGTATTTAAGCCTCATGATTTGCCACTTAGTATACCAAATCATAGTTTTCATTAATAATTTCATTGACCATATAATTATATTAATGCCCAAAAAGACCAATGCTTATGTCCTCTAGTTACCCTTAGATGAAAGCATTTTCTTGTTAGGAAGTCACTATCTTGTCATGGGCTTAAGAAAAGGGCTTTTTCCCTTTATCTATGGTTAGATCCTCTACTTTCCATTTTTAGGCTCTTTTGATTGGTTGCTAGAGTTATAGTAGTTAAATTTGCATTTTGCTTTTAAAGTTGCACCAAATTCTGGATAAGATGCCTAGTCATGGTCAAGTGTCTTTTTAAGGTTTGATTAAGTAGCACCAAGCCCTTCCTAAATGTTGGATCTACCTTAATATAGTTGATTTCCTTAGCAATAAATGGGTATTAAGCTTTTTTTTTTTCATCATGTCTTTGTCTTTGGAAATGGAGCAAATTAAAGCTTCATCAGCGATGAAAATCCTATGACCTTAGGATGGATGCCATATCCTATAACACTTAAAACATGAAGTGACTAATGGTTCGTGCATGACTTTATATGCCATTTTCCATGTTTGAATGATGGACTTAAGGCATTTAAAATTGTATGTATCCTTGTAGTCAAACTAAATAATTTCCATGCCACAGGTGATTGGAGCAAATATGGAAGTGCCCATTTATGTCGAAGCTAATGATGGGGCATAGCTTATAACTTTCAGATGCGTCAATGGTCAAAACCCACAGATGTTCCCTAAATTGGTAAAGGGCAATGTCTTCTTAGAGCTGTTTGATATGCCATTAGAGATTTTTTTATTGTCTAAGGAAGGACATCCATTCAAAGATTTGGAAAGGAGTAAACCACTCAACACAAAATTTGACAAGTTGAGCTCAATTTCCTCAAAACATAGGATTTATGAAACTATTTTGAGGGCACTTCACATGGCTTATAATCCATAAATATAGCAAAACAAAGCTTCCTTTAAACTAACCTCAATCATTGGTTTTGCAAAATTCAAGGGATTGAATCATTTCTATTAATATGGTAGGCATAGGATTTATACCTTTCTTAATCTTGTAAAAGAGCTTGATAACCTTTGCATAGATATGCCTAATGACTTTTGGGAGTAAGATAAGCCCATAAATAAGGAGAGCCATGCAAACCAACTCTCCTTCCTTTCATCGGTCTTAACTCATGTTAAATAATGAGGAACTCACTAGGGATACATTCTTCTTATTGTTTCCCTTTGACCCTAACTTGAACGAGGATTTGGCTCCTTCTTGCGTTGATTGATTTTGATAGGTCTTAACAAACTTTGTGGTAGCACTTAAAGTATGTAAATCCCTTTCTAGATGTTTGGAAAAATTTAAGAGATCCTTAATTTCCTTTAATAGGCAAACCATATCAATCTTATGGAAGGAAAAGCAATGATAAACATGGTCTTAATAATGAATAACAGCCTTCAACAAGGATTGTTGGAAATTGACATCAAAGAGGTAATTGATGTCCCCATAAATCCTTGGAATGCTAGTTTCTAGGCAATAGGCCATGAATCCCATGTCTACTTAAAGGGTGGAGAAATCTAATTGTCTAATAATGAAGTGAAATGGTGGCAACATAGGTTTTGATGCAAGACAATCTCTAAGATGTTCACTGAGATTCTTATAGTTTCTTTTGGTATAAGCTAAAGTGTTTTCCATAATTTATGGGATAACTAATAGAGTGTTCAAAAGCAACAACCAACCCTATAGAAAGTAAATGATACCTAAATATATGGAATGCGATGTCATAAAGAGCACAAAAGGAAAAGAAACAAAAAGGAAACACTAATATGGTTAATATAAGAATAAAGAAGTAAAAATGCATGATCAAATCTTTATATGTAAAGATTGACCAAGATACCTTAGGATATCCATCTTATAAAGGGACGAATCTATTGGGTAGGCTAACTCTACAATTTGAACATCATGTTAGTGTTGTTAAAGAGATTGATGAAAAGGATGAAGGGATTTTAGAAGTTCCTTTCCTTACTGTTATAAGCTATAAATAGGAGTAACTGATTCGAGTAAGAGATTTTTTAGTCCTCAATGCAGTAGCCATATGTTAAATAAAAGTTTTATACTCTCTTTTGTCTAATGCTAAATAGGATATAAATTGAGCTCTAAGATTTTTGTGAGTTTATGCAAAAGTGGATTAGATGCAATACCAAATATGAGTTTACATGGCATGTTAAGATAAGAGAGATAAGTAAGTAAAATATTAAGTTGGAAAATAAATCATTATAAAAGTAAAGACTCTTAGAACATTTCTCTAGTAGACTCATAATGTGGGTGTTACACGGCTTTGGGAGGAACGTGATAGATACGGAAGAGAGTAGGTCCTATTAGATGACAAAGATGGTGATGAGTCACTGGCAATGGGAATGTCTATGTTCTTGATAGATATCAAGGACTGAGTTCAATTATGTGTTTGTGGGTTCATAACCTAACTTGTTTTTGCCACTCATTTGGTCAGTATGATGCATATGATTAAATTCAAAAGATGGGGACCTTACCACCTCAAAACTGACCCTAGTGTAATTTGGCATCACTAATAATCATTTAAGGTGCAATTAGAATACCTTTGACCATCAATTTAAAAAACTACTTTGTTCCCTTAACTAAAGACACTTGGTCTGTTTCCCTAGGGTTCATTATGATTTGAGAGTTTGATTCCACCTAGCAGAGATCATGACCAACCTAAACATCAATTATAGACAACAGAACCATTGTTCACTTGACCTTACTTTTGTGCTTTTTTTGCTGATATTTTATTTTCTTTTCTCTCTCAATGGCATGAAGGCTAATATTGTCATAAAATGCACACGTAAGGATAGGGTAAAGGAGGAGACAAGAAGGAAGGGGGATAAGTGTGAGGAACGATAACATTACAAATGAATCCAATTCATGAACAAATAGTTAGAGTTAAGTTATTTTTATTATTTAATTCCATTCATTTCTTTGGCCACTCACCCACTTAGGGCGTTCCTTGAATTATTTTAGATTATAAGGGAGTTTTGCAAAAGGAGGGATGCTTTTTATGCAGGCCTTATGCTTTAATTAGAAAAGGCTTAAGGTGTGGGATGATTTATCTCAGATCCCTTGTTTTATAACATAAATCAAATGACATTTTAGGATAATTATATGGAGTCCCTTGCACTAGAGAATTTTGGAAAGTGTTAGTAGTTTTTTATAATGATCCTTCACACTAGGTAGATTTTTGGAAAAGAGTAAGAATTTTTGAATAAAAGTCGAATACTTTTTATGGTGATTTTTTGCATTAGGAAAATTTTGAAAAATGTTCAAATGCTTTTTTTCTTTTTGGTGATCCTTTGCATTGGTGGAATTATTGAAAAATGTTTGGAGAATATTTTATAAAAGCAATAGGTGCTTTTGTCGATAACCCCATTGGAGAAATTTCAAAAAAGGTTGAATATGCCCTAATACTTTTTTTTATATGATACTTCACAGAAGAAAAATATTAAACATGTTTAAATGTTTTAACTTTTTGTTAATCCTTTACACTGGGAATTTTATAAAAAGTGTTCATATGCCTTTTATAATTATCCTTTGCATTGGAGGTTGTTTTTGAAAATAGGGTTAGATGCTCTTTTTAAGATCCTTCGTGCTAGTGGAATTTTGAAAATTGTTAAGAGTTGGATCCTTTTAATATCTATAAAGAAAGAGAAAGATTATGAAATTTTTTTGAATTTTTTTTTTTGGAATTTGCTCTATAGGCTTAAAAAATTTCAAAATTTTTTGTCATATTTTCTCCTTTTTTTTTTTTCAAAAGAATTTGGTTATACTTAAAAAAAAAAAAAGAAAATCTTTGAAAAAGTAATGGTATTTGAGCCAAGGAAGAAAATTGGCAGATTAGGAGAGTGGCTTAGGCTCAAGACTAAACCCTTATCGATTTTGACATAAGCCATGCTTGCAATTACTAAAATGATGTTGCTTTGCATGATTTTAAGTGATCTACAGGCATCCAAATGACGCCATTTCATAAATAAAAGGCTAGGTTCTTGGACACCAAAATGACATCGCAATGTAAATAGTATAAAAACTTTGTTTTAAGGTAAAACCCTAACTTTTCTTATTTCATTCCAACTATCATACCCTCTTCTCTTTTCTTTTATTTTTTTATCTTAATTTATCTTTCAATATTCCTTGATTATACCTTGAATCACCCTCTTTTAAACCTAATTAGCTCATGTTTTTTCAATTTTTGTTCTTGTGTTTTGGGGATTATGTAAGCTTCTTTTTGTGAGCTATGGAGACTTGGCTCAATTTTTTGAGCTCTATTAAGTCTTTATAATGAGTTTGAAGGGGGGCTTTAGAGAGGCAAAGTGGAGAGGCAAGAGCCAAATTTATGGATTAAGGTTTGTTTGAAGGGTAAACAATTTAGTCTTTGGTCCTTTGGCTTCTAAGGGTTCAAGGGTTTAATCTTTTTGTTTTTTAGTATTTAGACCTAAGGGTGTTGAATCTAGACATTCAGTGGTTGTTCATGATTTAGGAACCCTTATCCTCATTTGAATAAGGAGTTTTTAAATTTGGTTGGTACGATTTAAGTGGGCTTTTTAGCTTTCCCTATTATTTTTCTATTTTTTTTCTTTCTCAAATTAGTCTTTGCTTGGTGTTCTAAAAGGTTGTGTGGAGGGGGCATTCCAAATTTAGAATTAAGGGTTTCTTAAGTCTTTTTTACTTAAAAAAAAATGTGTGGGTTTGATCTTCATAAATAAAATATGGTTTGGTTATTATTTATTTTAGTTTGGCCTATAAGTGTTGGCTCATGATTCTAAAGAATGGTTAAGGTTTGAGAAATAAGTTCACATCTAGGGCTTATTGTGTTTTTGGGAATTATGTTGCTCAGTCCTAATATGGTGCTTTTAGCTTGTGTTTGTAGTGATTGATAAGGTGTTTGATTTGTAATAAGGCATGTTTTGGATCCAAGTTATGTTTATGGGTCAAATTAGATCTAAATATAAGTAGGGTTTATAAGGAGGGTAGAATGGAGTTAGGTTAGGTTTGATTAGGTCAAATTGACTTGGTTTGATTAAGTGCATTTTTTTTGTAAACTTTTGTTTTTTTGGAATTTCTTTTTTTTTTTAATTTTTTACTTCTACTTTTTTAAAAGGGCTTAGAAAGAAAGGTGGCAAGAGGCTGGTTGGTCGAAAGTTCTAGTGATTAACTAGTGACCATTTTTCAACACTAATCATTGGAAAAACTCAAAAATTTTCATAGGCTTATTTCTAGCTAATTTGCCATTGTCTTAAGGTTAAATTACCCAAAGCATTCTTATTTATATACTATATCTATAAAAATGGAAGAACATTAACTTGTTTTCTTGCTTTCTCTTGTGAGGAATAATAAAGGAGGTGAAAAAGGTTTTCATTAAGGTTGTTATAAGTAGCTTGAGAGGGACATAAAGCAAGATAAATGTTTTGAGCTTGTGTTAGCTTTTATTTTTTCATTCCATGTGATTGTTTGAAAAAAGGTTAAGAGTAAGAGTATAATATATGTATATGGAAGAGGAAAACAAGTCATAGCTAAGAAATATAATAGAGGACAATAACAATACTAAAAAGGGTGAGATTGCAATAAAGTAGGTGACTTTAGTAAGAGGGATAACCTTGTACTCAAATAAGTGAATCTTTAAATTTTTATTACCTTTTTCAAAGTATATACAATGTCAAAAGATGAGATATAAACATAAATAACAAAATTAAAAAAAAAAAGTTAAACGGTAGTAATATAAAGTGTAAATATAAAGGATCATAATAGATACCTTATAAAAAATAATGAGATTGTAAATAACTAGATAATAGAAAGATAAAGGTAAGGAGAGGGTAGTATAAAGTAAAATACAAAAAGTGAAATTAAAATAATAAATGTAAGAGAAATAGGATAATTAACTAGCTAAAATGTAAATAATACAAACCAATGATGTATGCAAATAACTATGAATAAGTGCATTAATTACTTAAAAAAATATAGATAGTACATAAAGTATCATCTTAAGAGAATTGAAAGCAAATAAGAACCAAAACACTCATTAATCTTAATTTTATTTAAAAAACCAATTTTAAAGATTAACATTTTTATATTTCATTGAATTCATGGTATACATTATTTAATGTCCTCTGGTGCTTAACCATGCAAATCAAATCAATATCAAAGGTGATTAGGATTTTAAAACCTTTTGCATAATAAAACATATTTGCCATGAAAGGGATTTCTTAAATAACATAAAAGCAAAGAAAACTACAAAACAATAGTTAGGTTCATAGCCCTAACTAAGAAAATTAGTTCATCCTAAAAAGAATAAAAACCAATGTAAAATTTAAAAACAAAAGGAGTTTCCGAAAAATAGAATTATGAAACAACTTTAAGGATTGCTCCCTTGAAAAATAGAATTATGTATGTTTTTGCTCATTTTTGTGCCTCATTTATAGTGGGGTAGACCTTCTTATTAATCAGAGTTTCCTATCTCCAATACAATTTTGGAAATTTTTTGACTCATAACTTGTTGCTAAAATATCTTCCTTTTAAAAATTGAATCATAATTTGACTTAAACTATAGAGTTGTAACAATGTTTATTACTTTTTTTGGCCATAAGAATCACTCAATTTAGATGCGTATAGCAAAAGTTATGCCTAAAATACTAAATAATGTTCATTCAATAACAACACATAATAGTTTTTAGTTTTGGTTTCCTTATTTTGATAGGATCTTTATTCAAGTTAATCTCCAAATCTAGAAAGGGCTTATGCACTTAATTCTTTTAATTTTCTTTTTGCCCCTCCATCCTTTGCATTTATGGCCTAAATATGCACTTCACTCCTCTCCTACAAAAAAAAAAGAAAAGTAAAAGTATGTAATATATAAATAAAACCAAACTTAGTGGGAAAAATAACATTAATTTGAGATCAAGATTATATGAAGATATTTATCCAATTAAACCTCATCAAATGCTCCTAAATTTAAATTTTACGAATCCTTGAGTAAAAGAGAATCATTGTATGAAAAAAAAAATGAAAACATTAAGAAATTTCCAATAATTTTGTTTAACTTTTTGATATTTGCCTTAAAGATCACGTGAAATGTAATTGTTGAAAATTTTCAAAATATTATACAAGCTTAATAGCTAATTGAAGCATTTCCAAAATCTTAAGTAAGTTAAAAAAAATGTATGAATGACTAATCATCTATCTATGAATGCTTCTTGGATTGGTTTTTGCAAATAAGTACATAATGAAAGTTATCTGTAAAGTATATATGAGTGAACCTATAATGACCTACTTTCTATATCCCTCCACTCTAATGTAGGCATCCATAATACCAAAGATCAAAAGGACTTTAGGACACTTGTAATGTTACGCTAAGGTAATGGTTAATAGAAAGAAAGGATAGGATGGAAATCAAAGCAAGAGAACATAAGCATTAAAACTCAACTCTTTTTTTTTTTTCTATTTTTTTCTTACTTTTTGTATTTATTTTTTGTTTTTTTTTTCTTTTGAAAAGAACCAATCATAAAATTTAGTTTGGTCAACTAATCTAAAATCTCAATCAAAATTTAACATCCTATACTTTAGTCACATTAGTCAATCATAACAACTAATCTAGTCAACCTATCAAAACTTTCTTTCAAAAGTTAGTTTTTTTAGAGTAAATACTCTTTTATTTATCCAATTGATCACATCAATTAGTCCAATTAACTTGGCAAAACTTTCTGCCTAAAAATACAATTTTCTACAGTTCATATTTTTTTTGCCCCTGTCGTCAATCATATCAATAGAGTCAATTAATTTATCAAAACATTTTGTAACTTTTTAACTTTCCATCACTTTTCTTCATGTTGTTCAATCAATAGGTCTAGTTGGCCAATGCAAAATTTCTACCAACAATAAGAGTAAACTATTCTTTCCATTTCTTTTCTTTTTTGTTTTCTTTTATTTCTTTCTTTTTTTGAAAAGAAAGATTCTTTTTCTTAGTTCTTTTAAAGGGTGCTTATGGTTTTTTGAGCTAAAAGGTTAATATAGATATTAGATTATACTAAGAAACATAAGGTTAAATTAATTTAAAAGCTCAAGGGAGTGACCAGGGATAAAATATAAATAGAGTTAGCTTGAAAGGCTCAAATGAAACAAAGATGGCTTAAGTCATCCCTTTAGTAATACAATTATGTAGGATTTCATCTTAATGGATAATCAAACAAGTTCTAAAGATCACATTTGAGATTAGAAAGATATCACTATATTCATATAAGCTTTCAATAAGGATGCAACACATTTCAAAAATTATGGCCTTTAGTCAAAATTTCACAACTCAACCATAAGATAAAGTGAACATAAGAATTAAGCATTAAAGAAGCACAATATTTATTAGTTTCTCTAAATTATGTTCCCATGCAATCATAATTGTCGAAGCAAAGGGAAATTAAAGCAAATCAAAGCAAATTTCACTCCATTAAACTAACAAAATAAGAAAAATAACCAAAAGCAAGAGCATAAAGAAGTGAACAATTCTTTTTAAATTTAAAATTGACATTGTCCTCCATGTTGTAAATAATTATAAGAAAGAAGGAAAAAGGTACTTCCATAAAAACATGGGTTGCCTCCCACAAAGCACTTTATTTATGGTCCTTTGCTTGACTCTCCATGGTTTCATCTTGGTTCACAAAGCTAAATGGTGGTTTCAAACTTTTGGTTTCAAACTTCTTAAATCCATTATCTACATAGGGCTTTAATCTCTTATCATCACCTTTAAATATTCCTTATATGCCATGATAAATTTCTATTACTCCCTTAGGAAAAATTTGGGTCACCATAAAAGATCTGTACCATTATGACTTTAACTTACCTAGAAAAGGTCAAAATTGACAATTGTAAAATAAAACTTTTTGACCTACTAAAAAATTATGCCTTATTAAGTGTTTCTGATGCCATTTCTTGTTGTGTTCTTTGTAAATTTTGGCATTCTTATAAGCTTCATGATGAAATTCATCCATTTCATTCAACTGTAGCAATTGATTCTACCTTATTGCTTACATATCAAGATCTAGAAGTTTCATAGCCCAATATGTGTTATGCTTAAGTTCAACTAGCAAATGACAATCATTTCCAAAAACTAACCTATATGGAGACATACCAATATGAGTTTTAAAAGTTGTTTAATATGCCTAAAATGCATCATCCTATTTCAATGATCAATATTTTTAGAAGCATTCACAATCTTTTCCAAAATCAACTTTAGTTTCTTATTTAAAACTTCAACTTGACCACTAGTTTAGGGATGGTATAAGGCAACTAAGTTATGTGTGACACCATGTTTGCTCCAAAAGTTTTTCAAATTTTTCATTGTAAAAGTTTGCTAATGATTACTCTAGGTTTCCTAAACCTTGTAAAAATATATTTCTTTATGAATTTGACAATAACCTTAATATCATTAATAGGACCAGCCACAACTTTCATCCATTTAGACATATAATCTATGGCCACAAGTATGTATTCATTATGAAAAGATTTTAAAAAATAAATCATGAAATTTATGCTCTAAATATTAAATAATTCAATAAAAATATTGTTCAAAGGTATCTCATTCCTTCTATAAATATTTATAATCCTTTGGCATTGATCACAAGAGTTTACTTAAATATGAGAATCTTTAAAAATAGAAGGCCAATAAAGCTTGGCTAAAGAACCTTTAAGGTTGTTTTATTTGCACCAAAGTAACCACCAGCCTTTGAGTTATAGCTATGGTAGAGAATGGCTACCATTTCCTCCTTAGGCACACACTTTCTAACAATCTGATTTGCACAAATTTTATATAGGACAATTCCTTTCAAAAGTATCAAAAAAGAATTTTTTTTCTTTTGTTGATTAGGTAGATTAGGGGAAGAATATTACTTGCTCAATAATTTGCAAAATCAATATACCAAGGAAGCTATGTAATCTAAATGGAATAAAAATACTTATCTAAAAATTCTTCTTTATAAGATTTTAACTAAATTCTTTAAATTAAGGACCTTGAGCCTTGATAAGTTGTCAATTACTAAATTTTTTCTCCCTTTTTTGTCTCTTATTTTTATGTCAAACTCTTGTAGTAATAAAATCCGTCTAATCAATCAAGATTTAGCATCTCACTTAACAAGCATCTCATTTGTTTTTGGGATTGGATTGTAGGCTTGGAACACACCTTTATGAGTATTTTATGCATATAGATTGAAGGGTTGGTTCCCTCAATGTTAGTTATGGTCCATCCTAAGGCCTTATGCTCCTTCAAAACTCTAAGAAGTTTTTCCTTTATGAAATTTGTCAAAGAAGAAAAAATAATCATAGGTAAAGAGGAAGAATTGTCTAATAATGCATACTTTAAATGATGTGGTAAAGGATTAAGTTCAAGTGTAAAGGGCTCCTTAATTAAAGGCTTTAACCAAAAGGCTTGGGGTTTGTCAAGAACTGCAACTATCAACTCTTTGGCTTTTAGGTGTAGTGCATTTGTCTCCAACAAATTAGCACTTTCCTTTATGTTCTAACTTTTGGCTATAATATCCTTTGATTGAATAATATAAGCTTCAAGTAAGTCCTCTAACCTTTCTTCCTAAAAGACCTCATTAACTTTATGGCCAATAGTATCAATCATGAAATAAGGATTGTCATTAAAGGGATATTTAATAACTTCAAAAAAATTAAAGGTGACTTATTCATTTTACATTCTTAGGATTAATTTTTCTTGTTGCACACCTATCAATATTCTACTTATAACTAGAAAGGTCTCCTTAAAAGAAGAGGTTGCTCATAGTCCTCCTCTATGTTTAAAACAATACAATCTAAAGGAAAAATAAACTTCTCAACCTTTAACAGTACATCCTTCATTATAAACTTCTACAAACTAAAGAGATACAGTGGTACGCTTTGGTTCACATAAATCCTTGTCAAAATGAAAACTACCAATAGTTAAAGGAATAGAGAAACTCCTTGATATTTTAATTTTTGCGGTATTCTATTTTGCAAGATTGTAGAACACTCCTTATTCATCTTCATGATCAAGAATTCTTCTAATTTCCTCTTATTTGCCAATATTTCTTCTAAGAATTTTGCTAATTAAGTATTTGAGCTAAAGCATTTGCAAAAGGAATATTAATGTGTAATTTCTTAAAAACATCAAGGAATTTATAGAATTACTCATTTATTTGATGTTGTTTCAATCATTAAGAAAAAGGAATGTGAGGGACATAAAGTTTGACATTAAAGTTATGAAAAACCCTTCTTTATTATTATTTAACACCATCCTTATATTTTTCTTCCTCTACTTTTAACCTTGCTCTCTTTCTCCTTTCAAATGCTCACAATTTTGGGGTGTCTTCTCTCTTAGGTCACAATCTTGCTTTATTTTAGCTTCTTTAAACTTTATTCCATTCTACAAGGTGATGCCTTTTGCTTACTCCCTGGGATATTTCTTTTTTCTCTATGTTACTTGGTGAAAAACCATAGGTCCTTTTAGAGAGCATATTAGCTAATTGCCATAACTATGACTCCAAGTTTCTTATAAAAGCTTCATAGTTTTGGAACCTAGTTACAACTATGGATATGAATCTTGTCATTAGGTCCTCTAAATTGGATTTCTTCTCTTAAGGTGGGAATCTTAAAGGTGGTGATTTCACTAGGTTGTTGTTACTCCATGAAAAGTTTGGATGATTTTGCCAACCAAGATTATACGTGTTAAAGTAAGATTGCCTACCTACTGCCTGTGAAAATTATCAATAAAGTTAGTATGATTAGATGACTATAAAAAAGGATTACCTACCTAATACTTAGTAATAACATGTCCTCCTACACAAAAATCACATTTTGCATTTTGTACATGTATGGCTGTTGCACTTATGTTGGCAATCTTCTTGTTTAGTGCTTTAATTTGAGTAGATAGTGTAGTGAGTATGTTTATTCTGTGGACCCTTATTGATCTCTTAGTTATTGATCTATCTATTTGCCATTGATAACCATTAGATGCCATCTCTTTCAACAAATCATATGTCTCTTTTGAGATCTTTCTCATGATAGTATCACCTATTGTTACATCAATCATAGATTGATTAGCAAGAGATAAACCATTATGGAATGTATATACCTATAGCCAAGTAGGTAGACAATGATGTGAGTACTTACTCAACAAATCCTAAAATTTATCCCATGCTTCATACAATGACTCCATCTCTAATTACACAAAAGTACTAATATCATTATGCATTTTAGAAATTTTAAAAGGTGGAAAAAAATTTACTAGGAAGTGTTAAGTCATTGTGTTCCAGGTAGTAATAGATCCTATAGCTAAATAGTTAAGCCAATATTTTGCTTTGTCCCACAACAAAAAAGGAAACAATTTAAATCTAATAACATCTTTAGAAACACCGTTATGCTTAAAAATATCGCAAATTCCAAAAAAGTTAGCAATATGGGCATTAGGTTGTCATTAGGTAAACCACCAAATTGAAATGAAGTTTGAATCATCTGAATGATGGCCAACTTGATTTCAAAATTATTTGTTTGTACAAATAACCTCCTAATGCTTGATGTTGTTCTTAAGACTAAAGGTTTCACATACTCTAGCAAGGACCAACTAACCTTATCTCTTTCTTCATTTTCCATCTTCATTTTCTTGCTTTTGCATAATGCATAAACTATTCCTTCAATTTTAAGATCAAATGGCACAAGTACTTCACCATTCAATCATGTACGCACTAGGAAAACCTTGCAAAAAAATAAAATAAAATTCTAAATTAAACTTAAGATTAAAGGGTTTTAATATTGTTCAAATTACAATCCTGAGCAATAATGACAAAAACATGATGCATGTGGAAAACTACTAATAAGTGCCCTAGTCACTTAAGTAATATATAAATAATGAATAGAGTATCATCCAAAGAGGATTAAAAACAAATAAGTACCAAAACACATATTAATCTTAACTTTATTTAAAAGACTCATTTTAAAGATTAATTATCTAAATAAGAACAAATCAAAAGTAAAGAGAACAATTAAATGCTAAATAATAAGAGTAAATAAGAATAAAACATGTTAATGTTTTAAAGAGAAAAGGACATTGGTTGACTACACCAATATTACATAGAGTTCTTAGCTAATGTACCATTAAAAAGAAGATTTATTCATGGGACAACATAATTTCTTATGTTTTTCAATACTCTAATACAAGTTATATTGAATCTACATTTACGTATTAACCTACTATATTTCAATGTAAATATAAATAAAGAAAAGAGCATTGAGTTCTATGAAAAACTCTAACTAAAGTAGATCTTTTCAAAATCCACCTATCATTATTGCATGAATCATGTTTATACATTTTTCCATTCATTCAATTTATGGCATGTATTATTTAATTAAGTACATGAAATCTCCTTTCAATCTCAACAATGCATATCAAATTAATTTAAAAGGTGATCAAGATTTTAAAAGCTTTGAGCATAATAACATATACTCTTCATGAAAAAAAAAAATCTTAAATAGAATAAAAGCAAAGAAAGCTACATAACTATGATTAGACTACATTATAACCTTAGACATGGAAATTAGTTCATCATCAAAAAATACAAACCAAAATGAATATTGAAAATAAGAAGAGTTTTAGGAAAATAGAATGATGAAACCACTTTAGTGATTGCTCCTTTGAAGATATTGTGACTCCTATTCTCTTGATCTCTTAACATTGCTCTTTCTTTCTCTTTTTCTTGTGTATTTTCTATTTTACCCCATTCGCCTTGGTTGTGTATGTTTTTTCACTTTTTTCTTGCCTTTTTTATAATGTGGAGGATCCTTTTATTGATTAGGGTTTTTTTTAATCTCTAATTAACTTTTAAAAATTTTCTGACATGTAACTTATGGCTTAAATATGTTCCTTTTAAAAATTGAATCATGGTTTGGTTTAAACTACAAAGTTATAGCTCTATCTCTGGGCTCTCTTAGGTTATAAAAATCACTCAATGTGGATATGTGTAGCAGAAGTTATTCCCAAAATACTAAATAGTGCTCAATTAGTAATAAGATGAAATTCATATTAGTTTTAGTTTCCTTATTGGGATATCATTCCTCTTCAAATGAATCTCCAAATTTGAAAGAGACTCATCTCTTACAAAAGAAAGTTAAAATACAAATAAAATCAAATTTAAGTTGGAATAATAACACTATTTTAAGGCCAAAATTATATAAAAATATATATCCAATTAGACTTCATCAATTAGAATGATAATTTTCCAAAAAAAAAGGTGCATAAAAAGTAAAATCTCTTTACTTTAGCAAGCTACTCACACATATTAGGTTTTTTTTCAACCATTGTTTGTTCATAATGTGTAAGAAATGTAGAAGATAGGTATGTTGAAAGATGAAAAAAGAGATTCTTGAAATGGGTTAATTAATAGTTGTATAATAAACAATTTTTCTCCTTTTAAGGAATGTATAAGAAGGGGTGTGGGTTTTTATTCTTTGAATTTTTCTTACTACCACTATACATACATTTTTTGGGTTGTTTTTGGCTGATTATGGGGTATCAACTATGCAATAAATGTGTTGGGAATGTTGGCAAGCTTTTGGAGGAGGTTTTCTACTTCTTCCATTGTTGCTACCTTCATCAAAGGCCCCTCTTTTGATTGTCTAGTGCTAGATTGCTACAATCTAGGTTAATGTCACATGTACTTGTTTTGTTATTCCTTTTCTACTAGATTATGATGTTTTTATTTGAAAATAAATAATTTTTGTGGGCTTTGGTTAGGCATTTGTTCCTTTTGCCGTTAAGCTATTAATGGGCTTTTCAAAAAGCTTTTAAAGCCTTTATGGGACCATTAGGCTTGTCATGGAAACTTGCTAGTTGAACTCTCTTCTTTTTGGTAGCCTTGAACTTAAAGGTGTTAGGCCTTTGCATGAGCCAACTTGCATATGCTTTGTTCTTAGTTCAATCCTTGGGGTTTAAGTATCAAAACTTGTTGTATTTGGTTTTAAGTCCTATATTAATAATTAGATACTGCACTTAACTTATCACAAGCTTAGAAAAGGAAGGCCTCCCTAAAGGCCTAATGATGCCTTTTGCATATTTTATTTTTAAGGGAACCATAAGTGCATTTTCTTAAGCTTTTGCTAAACATAAAAAAATAAGGCTCCTTCATTAATATCCATTAGGTTGGCTTTGGACCCAATGGGGGTTTAGGTTCTCTCCCTTCTTTGCTCATGATGGGTCATGCTTTATTGTTCTTGAGCTTTGTGAATTGAACTAGACTTTAACAAACAATTATTATTATTATTATTTCATTTTCTCTTTTTCATTCTTTGTTTTCTCTTTTTTCTTTTTTTTAATTTTTTTTCATTTCTTTCCTTTTTTTATTTTTTTATTTTTTCCTTTATTTCATGCCCAAATCCAAAATAACCATAACCTTACTATACACTTAAAAAAGAGGGTAAAAAAGGGAGCAAATGTATATGTAGCCACTCAATTAGGCCTAACAAAATATAGTTCCAATAACTACTCATCTTTACAAGTTGCTTTAGAATAAAGGAGCAATCAAAGAGTTTTTTTAATCCTTATATTGTCTACACCATAATTGAATAATGCCCATGTGAGAGAACACCTACACATGTTAAGAATGCATCGTAAACTACGGGATCAAGGTGATTGTCTATCTAGTCACACAATGGGTCTATTTGAAGCATGCATGACATGGATGCTTGATCTATTTGTGATTTGCTTAGAGGACCTGCCATAAGTCACATGATTTTATTGGAAATTGAGATATCTCCATTGGAGAATATTTTTCTTAAGGAGAATCTAAATTATAGTACTTCTCAAATTTAGGTGAAATTGATTAATTCATAGATGATAAATCCATCTAAAATTGCATTTGCAAGGATCAAAAAGGTCATAACTGATGGAATACAACTGGAAAAATTGTTAGGATTGCACCAAATTGATTTTTTTTGTCATTGGAGCACCAAAAATAATATTATTATCAACACACTTGAACTTACTCAAGATGGACTTTTAAGGGTTACAATAGCGAAGTGTACTTGAACATGCCTTAAGCCACCATTCCAAACTTTCTCCATTAGTTTTTATCATAAAGTTGTTTGAGGAAAGATTGTCATTAGCATGCTTGAACCCGTTCAAGATAGTTGCATCACCCTACTTTAGAGGGTTACATTGCAAAGCATACATGAATATGCCTAGAGCCACCATTTTGAGCTAGCTCCATTTGTTTAGTCCTATATAAGATGGTTTTATAGCCTTACTTTAAAGCGTTATGATTGCAAAATGCATCTAAATATGCTTATAGTTATTTAGAATGTTTTCTAATGAATCCTTAAAAAAGGTTGTCCTCTTTTATCAATACTGCTTCTTGTTTTCTTCAAATGCCCTACCTTAGCTTGGGAGTGGCTCAATTTTTGTAACACTTCTTGGTTTTACTTTGTATTTTCCAACTATCAACTGAAGTTTAAGAACTATCATTTTGTGTGGTCTACAATTGCCTTTAAATCCATTATAAAGTGTATGGGATGTTAAAGTAATAAAGAGGATGTGAGTCTAGGTATTGATCCCATAAAAGGGAAACTTAAGTACTACATTATGCAAATTCTCTATATTATCTAGATAAATTAATTGAAGAGAGAGTTATTTAACTACAAAATTAACATCCAATTCTAAAACGTAAACTAAAAATTAATAAACAAGGTTTCTATGACTTAAATTTCATCAACTAAATTCCAATAAAAACTTAACATCCAGTTGTTAAAACTAAAACTTATTAACAATAATGACCAAACTCCCTAAGGTATATGATGATCTCTTTAAAGAGTTAATGACTATAATCATATTAATCTTATATCTACTCTTATGATTATCAAAATTAATATGAGTTCATTAAGATTTATGAAATCTTTAATAGTAATAAAAAAAGTGTATTTATTTTTAAATTACACAACCTAGTCTAATATTTTTACAAACTAGTATTAAACTGCCACTTTATCTTCATTGTTTAATACCTTAAACGTGCAAATAATGGTCAGTTACTCACATGAATGAAAATCAAAAGCATCAAATTGAATTAATTGAGAACATTCAAAACAATCATAATATCAATTTGTTAACAAAATTAGTGATTGCATCCTTACCTTAGAATAAAAGATCTAACCACTCATGTTCATCAAAACACCTAAATGAAAAATTAAATGTTCATAAAACATCTTAAAATAAATCAATAAATAATGAAGAGGAAGAGAAGAAAGTAGGAAGGTTGATAGTCTTTAAGTTTAGTGCATTTATCTCTTACCTTTACTACTTCCAAATCCTCTACTTGCTATTTTGTCCTCTCCTTCTCCTCAACTCAGAACCTCCTCATAGTTATGATGTTTTCCCTTCAATATATATATTTGTCAAAATCTTAAATTGGCCAGTAAGTACACTCCCACAAAATCAACTATAATCCTTATCTTTTAAGACTTCTAATTTAATGCTAATTAATATCTAGATCTTACCATTAAATTCTAGCCAATTTTCAAATATCAAAATGATAGAGTTTCAAGTTGAGCTCCTCATGATAGTTGTAGTTCTATGTCTTAATTTTCCAAAAAGTTAAAGAATGCCCCAATTTGAAGTTGGTAGCTCTAGTTATGGTAGAAACTTTTTGGTCCAAATCCTTTATCTCTTAAAACCCATTTGAATCCTAATTCGCCACTTAAACCTACAAAATAACAAAATAATAGAGATTAAATAAATGCAATTGAAACTTAAAACCCTAGGACTAATTAACCTATGAATTAGGAAAAACAATCACATTGTCACATAAAATATATGAAATAATTCCACATATAAAATACCCCTTAAATTTGCATAATTACTTATCCTCATGCAAGTGAAAGATCATATTCAAAGTAAAGAATAACAAGGAATTTAAAATCACTCATCACATCCAAGGTACCTACCACACGAAGCATCACATTTTCAACGTAGAACAATACAATCATGAACAAAGAAAAACTAAACATACTCACATTCTCCATCTTATATATCTATATACAATTCCAAACTCAATCATGTTTATTACACAACTAGCATAATCAAATCATGTAACTACTACCTTTGCAACCACCCTTTCTCACTACTACAATAATCTTCTCTTGTTTTTTAAGCTCATACACTTGTCTTTTGACATGAACACAAATATTTTGTGATGAATACACCTAGTTACACACTCAAAGTACTTTTTGCATACTTATAATTCAAGTCACCATTTGACATGAAAGACAACATTTCATGATGAAACTTCCTAATTACTAAGTAACTTAAAACAATGAAGTATATAGGTATTTCAACTTATTCAATCATATTTATTCATAACCACTATATTTAGGCCCAACTCAAAGAAGAAATTCACAAGAGAAGCAATACAATTAAATTTTATGCATAGTCACACAACTTTTACAATGAACATGCCTTTCAATGATCTTGAAAATCCAGGTATGCTTAATCTCACTTTATAAGACATTGTCCATCCTAAACCAAAATTGCATAGTTTGGCCATGACAAGTAACTTAAATGTAAGTCATAACATTAAATAACAAGTTAATTCTTCTTTCAAAACAAAAAAAAAAAATCAAATTTTATGCTTAAGGTTAGCCAAATATGCAAAATTTCAAAAAAAAATATCAAATATCATATCAAGAATATACACAAACATAAAATCACACATAAAAATCATAAATTACCACCTTAAACTTGAATCACACATTATCCTCAATACAAAAGAGAAGATAAACAAAAGTTAAATGAAATTTCCTAAGTTTATATTAAAAAATTGGCAGTTAGAGGACAAAGCATGAGATGATTGAATTCAAACAACCTAAACAAAAGAATTAAACTATGGTCATACTTATTTAAAAACTTTAAAGAAAAGAACAATAACTAACAAAGCAAATAGAAAAAAAAAAAAATAGGGCTTGGGTTACCTCCTAAGAAGCACTTATTTATAATTACTAGCTTGATAGCTACAAGGTCACTTATAGCTTGCAAGGAGTATATGACTCCTTTAGGCACCACTTCACTAACCAAATAGAGCTTCAAAATTGCATATTCACCTTAAATATACTAGTGGCCTAATTATGTAGCTCAATAGCTTCATATAGATATACCTTTGTCATAGTGAATAGATTAGAGCACCTTGATCAAAGCTTGGCCAAGAATAGCTTAAGATGTGAATTAAAGAGTAGCACTTGCTATCCAATCTCACAAGTTCTCTTCTAAATATGCTTATCATGCTAGTACTTGGTCCTTTCCTTGTCAAATCGAGCACTTTCATAAGCATTCAACCTGAACTCTTCCAACTCACTTAACTATAACAATCTCTTTTCTCCTACAACCTTTAAATCCATGTGCAATTCTTTAACTACCCAATAAGTCTCATGCTTTAATTCTACAGTAGGTGACAAGATTCCTAAAGATAAGTCCTTGTGAATACATGCCCTAAGGTGTCTTAAAAGCTATCCTATATGCCTAATGTGCATTGTCCAACTTATTTGACCAATCCATCTTTAATTTGGCAACAATTTTCTTTAAAATTAACTTCAACTCTTGATTCACTAGCTCCACTTATCCATTTGTTTAATGATGATAGGCGAGTGCTACCTTGTCAGTAACCCTATACTTTTTCAATTAGGCATCAAACCTGATTATAAAAATAAGACCCTTCACCACCATGAATAGTTCTCAGGACACCAAATCTCAAAAGATGTTCTTCTTTACAAGTCTTATCACCACTTATGAGTCATTAGTTAGAGTTGTAATGGTCACCACCAAAATATACTGTTAAAGGACGATGGAAATGGACCTAAGAAATCTATCACTCATACATTGAATAGTTCAACCTCCAAAATATTAGTCAATGGCATCTCATTCCTCTTAAAGATGTTTCCAACCCGTTGGCATCTATCACACATGCTCACAATTTTTCTAACATCTTGGTATATGATTGGCTAATAGAAACTAGATTGTCATACCTTTGTAACTATCTTGGAAATATTGAAATGTTTTCCATACTCCTGCGAATGACAATGATAAAGAATATCATTAATCTTCTCTTAGGGCACACATCTCCTAATCATCCCATCAACATTAAATTTGTACAACAGTGGCTCCTCCTAAAAGTAGTACTATACATCATGCAAGAACTTCCTTGTTTGATAATAATTCAAATCAAGTGGAACTATACCACTTACTAGGTAGTTCACCAAATCTACATACCACAGAACAAGTGATATGCCTAGTAACTACTCATCTAGAAAACCTCTCATTAATGGGTATCTTTACTACTTGTAACTATCCCTTCAATCTAAACAAATGATTTGTCGTCACATTCTTTAAGACCTTTTTATCTCGAATTTCAAAATCAAAATTTTGTAGTAGCAACACCTACCTAATCAACTACAACTTGGTGTCTTTCTTTGCCAATAGGTACTTAACTATTGCATAGTCAATATAAACAATCATCTTGGAACCTAAAAAATATGATCAAAACTTGTCAAAAGTAAATACCACAATAAACAATTCTTTCATAGTAGTTACATAATTCAACTATACAACATTTAAAGTACAACTAGCATAATATCTAACATAAAACTTCCTTTCTCTTATTTGGCCAATAATAGTGCCTAAATCAAAGTCACTATCATCACACATTAGTTCAAATGTCAAACTCTAATCCAATGCTACTAGAATTACTGCAAAAACTAACTCTTTTTTTAACTAGTTAAAAGCATTCAAATAGTCATCATCAAACTCAAAAGCAACATCCTTATTTAACAATTTGCAAAGAGTTTGATAATTTTAGAAAAATCCTTAATAAAATGTTGGTAAAACCCCTCATGACAAGAAAACTTTTAATTCCTTTAACATTGGTGGTTGGTGGTAACTTTTTAATTGTTTCTATCTTTGCTAAATCCACCTCAATATCCCAAGCTGACATTTCTCCCAATTCAAGACTAAGTTAGTGTCCTCACAATGCTATAAAAGAAGTTCCAAATACAGAAAAATCATCTATAAACCCTTCCATGATCTTTTCAACAAAGTTAAAAAAAAAAAAAAGCCATCATGCAATGTTGGAATGTAGCAAGTGCATTACATAAACCAAAAGGCACCTTAAGAAATGCAAAGGTATCATAAAGACAAGTGATCAAGAAATTTGGTTATATCCTGAATAGCCATTTATAAAACAATAATATCTATACCCAACAAGTTTTTCAACATTTGATCAAGAAAGGTAAGGGGAAATGATCTTTATGGGTCATCTGATTCAGTTTTTTGTAATTTATACATTCCATCTAGTCTCTATCCTAGAGAGAATTAATTCATTATGTTCATCATGCACAATAGTCATCCCACCCATTTTTGGCATTACATATGCTAGACTAATCTAAGAACTATCAAATATTGGATAGATAATCTTTGCATCTAACCATTTAAGAATTTTGGTCTTAATTACTTCTTTCATTTTAGGATTTAACCATCTTTGATTTTCAACAACAGGTTTATGGTTTTCCTCCATTAATATTCTATACACGCACAAAAAAGGGTTAATCCCTTTAAGGTATAAAATATTTTATCCTATGGCCTTTGTTCTTAATCTCAACATATGTAACAATTTCTTAAGTTAAACATAAGATAAAGAAGCACTCATAATCACAAGCAAAGTAGCATTATTATCAATAAAAAAAACATACTTAGGAGCAATGGCTTTAACTCCAAAATTGGGATTTGTACATCAAAAGGAAGAGGAAGTGAATTACCTTTTCCTAAATTTTCAAATTCAAAATTTCTTTGCTTTAGCATTAAACTAGTCATTTCTAAGGCAAACACAATCATTGCAACCTCCAAATTTTCATCCTCAGTTATCTTTGCACTTACTCAACAATTCTTAAGAGGTTCTTTGGGATTTTTATCCCTAAAAATGTTTTGAGACAACTTATCCATAAAATCAATTTGAAAAACATGATTAATGCAATAAGGGTATTTAGTAACTTTAGATACATTAAATTCTGCCTCTTTATCACCAACCCTTTAATGTTAACTTACCATTTTTAACATCTATAATAGCTCCAACCATGGCCAAGAAAGTACAACCCAATATAACTAAAATCTCCATGTCTTCTTTCATTTCTAAAACAATGAAATCAATAAGAATGAAAAATTTCTTTACCTTGACCAACATGTTTTTTAGTATACCTATGAGGTACTTCACCAATTGGTCAACTAGCTATAAAGAAAAGGTAGTAGGTTTCAGCTCCTTCAATCCAAGCATCCTACACATAGATAAAGGCATTAGTGAAACACTAGAACTTAAATCATACAAAACTCTAGAAAAATCAACATTGCCAATTATGCAAGAGATCAAAAAACTCCCTAAATCTTTAACTTTTGGTATAAGCTTATTTTGAGTAATTGCACTGCATTTTTTAGTTAAAGCAATGGTCTCATGCTCCTCCAATTTCCTTTTCTTTGACATAATCTCCTTAAGGAACTTTGCATAAGCATGAATCTATGTTAAGGCATCTACAAAAAGAATGTTAATGTGTAGTTACCTAAACACTTTAAGAAATTTCTCAAATTGTTTATCATTCTTATTTTACATAAGCCTCTAAGGAAAAGGAATGTAAAGGACATAAGGTTTGATTGCTATTAGTGGTATGGATGGTGTCTCAGTTTGTTTAACTTTTTTTTAAGTTATCTTTTGATGGATCACATCAATACCATCATCTACTATAACCTCACCACTTACCTAACCAATTTGCTTACCACTTCTTAAAGTAACCAACTTTTTTTTTTAAGTTGAACTTCTAAATTACAGTTAAAAGTAACCAATTGTTCAAATTTAGACTATAGTTGTTCAAACCTTTCTAAAGTGGTATTGGTTAGCTTTTCAATAGCTAACTCCCATGTTAGCTTGCTCTCCTTTTGTTGCATCATTTCTTAGGGTCTTAATTGAAAACTAAGAGAAGTAGAAGGTCTTAAGCTATTGACTTGATGTCCTTGATTGTGTGAAATAATTCCACACATTAAATAACCCCAAGCTTACATGATCGCTTGTCTTTAAGCAAGTAAAAAAGTCAAATTCAAAGTAAAGAATAACAAGTAATTTAGAATCACTCATCACACCCAAGGTACTTAC
Organism: Bruguiera sexangula; assembly: GCA_020141445.1. Classification (NCBI taxonomy): domain Eukaryota; kingdom Viridiplantae; phylum Streptophyta; class Magnoliopsida; order Malpighiales; family Rhizophoraceae; genus Bruguiera; species Bruguiera sexangula. Next base: position 3,783,834 of record JAHLGP010000249.1, read on the forward strand.
CATGCAAAACATCACATTTTTAACTTAGAATAACACAATAGCAAACCAAGAAAAACAAAGCATAGTTGCATTCTCCATTACATAATTCCAAGCTTAATCATGTTTATTATGCAACCAAGATAATCAAATCATATAACTATTACTCTTGTAATCACCCCTTTTTATTATTACAATCATCTTTTATCATTTTCTTTTTTTTCCTTCAATTTTCTTTAAGTTCATACACTTGTCTTTCATCGCAAACACAAACATTTTTTAATGAATGCACCCAGTTATTCCATATGTTACACACTCAAAGTGCTTTTTGCATACTTATAATTCAATTCACTATTTAATGTAAAAGATAACATTTTGTGATGAACCCTTATAGTTATTAAGCAACTCAAAATAACAGAGTATATAGGATTTTTAACTTATTCAATCATATTTATTCATACCCATCATATTTAGGCTTATCTCAAAAGAAAAATTCACAAAAGAAGTAGTACACTTAAATCTTATGCATAGTCACATAACTTACACAATTTTCACAAGGAACATGCATTTTAATGATCTTGAAAATCCAAGCATGCTTAACCTCACTTTATATGATATTGCCTATCCTTAAGCAAAAATTGCAATGCTTAAACATAACAATTAACTTGAATGTAAATCATGACACTAAATAACACATTTATTCTTCTTTCAAAACAAATTTTATGTTCTAAGATTAATCAAGTATGCAATAAACATAGAATCACATATAAAAATCATAAATTACCCTCCCAAACTTAAATCACTTAGTGTCCTCAATTTGAAAGAGAAGATAAACAACAACAAAAACAAAACAAAACAAAACAAAACAAAACAAAACAAAAGTAACTTCCCTAGTTTATGTTCAAATGGTGACGATTAAAGGAAGTAGCTTAAGATGCTTGAATCTGAACAACCTAAACAAAAGAATTCAAGTATTGGCACATTTAATGAAAAATTAAGAGAAAAGAACAATAACAAACAAAGAGAACAAAAGAGAAAAAGGGGCTTGAGTTACCTTCCAAGAAGCGCTTGTTTATAGTCATTATCTTGACAACCATAAAATCACTCATAATTGGCATCATGTAAGGAGTATATGACTCCTTTGAGCACCACCTCATTAACCAAATAGGGCTTTAAACATTTCCATTCACCTTGAATGTACTAGTGGCCTCACTATATACCTCAACATATTCATATGGATACACCTTTGTCATTATGAATGGACCAAACCCCCTAGATTGAAGCTTGCCCAGGAATAACTTAAGACATGAATTAAAAAGTAGCACTTATTGTCCAACCTCTAAAGTTGTCTTTTGAATATGCTTATCGTGCCAATATTTGGTCTATTCCTTGTAAAGCCAAGCACTCTTATAAGCATTCAACTTGAACTTTTCCAACTCACTCAACATAACTATCTCTTTTCACCTACAATCCTTAAATCCATGTTTAATTCTTTAATTGCCTAATAAGCCTTATGTCCCAATTCTATTGGTAGGTGACAAGAATTCCCAAAGATAAGTCTATATGGAGGCATAACAAAAGGTGTCTTAAACATTGTCTTGCACACCTAAAGTGCATCATCCAACTTATTTAACCAATCTTTCCTTGATTTGTTAATAGTTTTCTCCAAAATTAACTTTAACTCCCAATTAGCTACCTATACTTAACAATTTGTTTGAGGTTGATAAGTGAGTACTACCTTGTGAGTAACCACATTCTTTTTCAACATGACATCAAACAAATGATTACATAAGTAGGACCCTTCATCACTAGGAATCACTCTTGGGACATGAAATCTTGAAAAGATGTTCTTCCTCACAAATCTCATCACCATTTGCAAGTCATTAGTAAGAGTTGCAATGGCCTCAACCCATCTGGTAACGTAGCCCATTGCCATTAGAATATATTGATTCTTAAAAAGCTAAGGAAAGGAACCCATGAAATCTATCCCTCACACATCAAACAATTCAACCTCTAAGATATTACTCAATGACATTTTATTCCTTTTAGACACTTTTCCAACCCCTCGGCATCTATCACACATGCTCATAAGTTGTTGAGCAACATGGTACATGGTTGCCCAATAGAATCCATACTGTTATACTTTTGTAACTATCTTGGAAATACCAAAATGTTCACCACACTCCAAGGAATGATAATGGTGAAGAATATCATTAATATCCTTTTGGAGAACACATCTTTTGATCATCCCATCAGTACAAAATCTATACAATAATGGCTCCTCCCAAGAGTAATACTTTACATAACTCAAGAACTTCCTTTTTTGTTGATAGCTTAAATCAAGTGGAACTATGTTACTCACCAAGTAGTTCGCCAAATCTACATACCATAGAATAAGTGATACAACTAGCAACTATTCATTTAGAAAGCTCTTTTTAATGGGTATCTCTATTACTTGTGACTGTCGCTTTAATCTTGACAAAAAATCAACCACCATATTCTTTAAGCCCTTTTTATCTCGAATTTTGAGATCAAACTTTAAGTAGTAACACTTATCGAATCAACCTGTGGCTTGGCATCTTTCTTTGCTAACAAGTACTTAATTGCTATGTGGTCAATATAAATGATCACCTTGAAACTTATGAAATATGATAAAAAATTGTTAAAAGCAAGTACCACAACAAGCAATTCTTCCTCAATAGTTACATAATTCAATTATGCATCCTTTAACCTATGACTAGCATAATATATAACATGTAACTTCCCTCCACTTCTTTGGCCAAGAATAACACCCAAGGTTAAGTCACTAGCTTCACACATTAGCTCAAAGGGAAAACTCTAATCTAATGCTATTAGAATTGGTGTAAAAACCAACTTATTTTTCAACTTGTTCAAAACATTCAAATAGTTATCATCAAACCCAAAAGCAATAACCTTATTTAAAAGATTGAAAAGAGGTTTGGTAATTTTAGAAAAATCCTTTATAAAATGCCAGTAAAACCCCATGTGACCAAAGAAACTTCTAACTCCTTTAACATTAATAGATGGTGGCAACTTTTCAATTGTTTCTATCTTTGCTCAGTCCACCTTTATACCCCTAGCTAAGATCATATGGCCTAACACAATGCCTTCTTACACCATAAAATGACACTTCTCCTAGTTTAAGACCAAGTTGCTCTCCTCATAATGCTATAAAATTTTAAACAAGTTAGCCAAACAACTACCAAATGAAGATCCAGACATAGAAAAATCATTCATGAAATCTTTTATGATCTTATTAACAAAGTTAGAAAAAAAATGGCCATCATGCAACATTGGAATGTAGTAGGTGCTTTACATAAACCAAAAAGCATCCTAAAAAATGAAAAAGTACCACAAGACAAGTAAAAGAGATCTTTTCTTGGTTTTGTGTGGCTATAATAATTTGGTTATAGCCTAAATAACCATCTACAAAACAATAATATTCATACCTAACAAGTCTTTATAACATTTGATCAAGAAAAGGAACAAGGAAATGATCTTTATGGGTATTCTCATTAAATTTTTGATAATTTATACCCTTTACCTAATCATTGTCCTAGTGGGGATTAATTCATTATACTCATTATGCACAATAGTTATCCCCAGTTTTTTAGTATTACATGCACTAGAATAATCTAAGAACTATTAGATATTGGATATATGATCCTTGCATCTAACCATTTAAGAATTTTTTTCCTAACCACTTTTTTCATATTATGATTTAACCATCTATAATTTTCAACAACCTAGTTTTCCTCCATTAATATTTTATGCATGTACAAAGAATGATTAATTCCTTTAAGGTTCAAACTAGTCCATTCTCAACAATCTTTCAAGTTGAGCATCAAATAAAGACACACTTACAATCACATGCAAAGTATTATTATCCACCAAAAAGCATACTTGAGATGTAGAGGCAATGGCTTCAACTTTAAAATTAGGGCTTGTATATCAAAAGGAAGAGGAAGTAACTTATCTTTACCTAGACTCTCAAATTGAAACTTTTTTACTTTGGTATTGAACCAATCACTTCTAAGGCAAACATAACTGTTGCAACCTATAAATTATCATTCTCAATTGTCCTTACAACCACTAAACAATTCTCGAGAGAATCTTTAAGATTTTTACCCTAAAAATTTCTTGAGTCAACTCATCCATAAAATTAACTTGAAAAAACATGATTAGTGCTAAAAGGATATCTAATAACCTTAGACAAAACCTCTTCATCACCAACTTTCAATGTTAACCTACCATTTTTAACATCTATAACAACTCCAACTGTGGCCAAAAAAGGTTGATCCAATATAATTGGAATCTCCTTGCCTCCTTTCATTTCCAAAACAATGAAATCAACAAAAATGAAAAATTTCACTAGCTTGACTAATGCACTTTCCAGGATACCTATAAGGTACTTCATTAATCATTTGGCTAGCTGTAATGAAATAGTAGTAGTTTTTAACTTCTTTAACCTAGGCATCCTACGCATAAATAAAGGCATCAAATAAACTCTAACACCTAAATCACACAAAGATCTAGAGAAAATCAACATCACCAATTGTGTAAAACTCCTTGAATCCTTGTGCTTCGGTGCAAGCTTATTCTACATAATTGCATTGCACCTTTTAGTTAAAGCAATGGTCTCATGTTTCTCTAATTTCCTCTTGTTTGACATAATCTCTTTAAGGAACTTTGCATAAGCAAGAATCTATCCTAAGGCATCTATAAAAAGAATGTTAATGTGCAGTTGCCTAGCATTTCAAGAAATTTCTCAAATTATTTATTGATCTTATTTTGCTTAAGTCTCTAAGGAAAAGGAATGGAAGGGACAAAGTTTGATTGCTAGTGGTGGTGTGGATGGGGTCTCAGTTTGTTTAACTTCTTTTTGAGTTATCTTTTCATGGATCACATCAATACCATCATCTACTACAACCTTACCCATCACTTGACCAAGTTGCTTACCACTTTTCAAGGTCACTACCTTGCACTACTCCTTTGGATTAACCTCTATTTTAATAGGCAAGTTCCTTAACCATAAGGTTGGATCACATTTGCTACCTTACCCATTTGAACTTCTAAATTTTGGTTAATAATAACCAACTAATCAAATTAAGACTCTAATTGCTCAAACCTCTCTAAAATGGCATTGGCTAACTTTTCAATAATTAACTCCCACACTAGCTTGCTTTCCCATTGTTACATTATTCCTTGGGGTCTCAATTGAAAACAAGGAGGATTGGAAGGTCTTAAGCTGCTGCCTTGATGTCCTTGATCTCTCTAAGATAAATTAGGGTGATTTCTCCAACTTGGGTTATAAGACTAGGAATAAGGATTATTTTATTGCTACCTATTAAAATTTGACACAAATTGTGCTTGTTTAACTTGCACAAAATCAAAGATAAGGTGTGCTCCTCCACACCAATCAAAATTCATAACATTAAGGTTAGAAAACAACATTAACATTACCCAAGTTACCAAACATTTTTACTAGGTTATCAACCTTGGCATTTGGCATATTTATTCCATCAACTTCATGCATACCTAGAGCTCTTTAAGGCATACCTCACTTGTTTAACCATAGATAATTATTTGAAGTCATATCTTCCAACAGCTTATATTTCTCTTTTGTTAACCTGCCCATTAAAGCACTTCATGTAGCTATATCTATAGTAATTTTGACTAAATGTGTCAAACCATTATAAAATGTTTGCACCAATAACCAATTAGGTAAACCATGATGGGAACATCATCTCTACAACTCCTTAAACCTTTCCTAAGCTTCATACAAAGATGCACCATCAAACTAAACAAAACTAATAATATCATTCCTAACTTTTTCAATTTTACTTAGAAGGAAATACTTACTCAAAAATGCTTGTGAAAAGGCATTTTAGGTTGAAAAAGAATTAAAAGCCCTAAATTTCAGCCATATCTTTGCCTTATCCTTCAAAGAGAATGGAAAAAGTCTTAAACAAATGACATCATTACTAACTCCATTTATTGAGATAGTATCACAAATTTCTAAGAAGCTAGCAAGATGGGCACTCAGGTCCTATGGCTTTCCACTAAACTAATATTTTTGAATCATTTAAATAAAACCTAATTTGATTTTGAAATTATTGGCATTCAATGTTGGCCTTGCAATACTGGATTAAGCATCAATGACACTTGGCATGGCATAATCACACAACGCTCTTAAATTTTGATTATGGTTTTGAATTTGATTAATCAATCATTTTCCATTGTTACTTGTTCTTGCTCCAATCATCACTTTTTCCTTAGTGTACAAAGAATTCATTCTATCTTAGGATCAAATAAGATACTCTACCCATATGTATATGGCATACACTAAACAACCCTATAATGTTAGGAACAAATATTTCAATAATATTGAATAACAAATAAAAATAACCATAAATACAAATCAAAACCTAACAAAAAATAGTTTTGACAACAAGAAAAATAAAACACAAAAATGACTAGAGACCCTAGTAAATGAATATTTTTCCCTAAGATAAGGAGTCTTGAATAGAATGTCATTTCCCTCAAACAAGTGTAAGCACAACTCTTAATTCAACAATCATTTTTTATTTAGTTCCTCCCTCCATTTTGGTCGAAAAATGCCTATCATAATAAAACTTTGTCAATATAAAACTAAAAGATCAGAATATCAACAAAACCTAATCCAATCCTTATTAGGAATACAAAAAAATAAAACTAAGTAAAAGCAAAATTTTACCCAACTTCAATGAATATCATGTTGCTAGTTTTCTAAAATGATATTATAATTAACAAAAACAAAGTACTAATCTTAATTAGGTATCAATACACCTAATCAACCCTAAATAAAAAAGAAAACCATAAAAACAAAATATCAATAACACCTTAAGCAAAAAAAAATGTCTCTAAAGAAGAATAATTATAAAAATTGAATAAAAAAAACTAACATATCAAGAAGCAATTTAGAATAAAATCAGCAACTAAAAACAAAAAAACTAATTAAACAAAATAAAGTATAAATAAAAATGAAAACAGAAATAAAAAAATACAATCTAAATTAATAGAGAAAATTCATTATCTTGATATTGAAAACTCTCCTCCTCAACAACAACACTAAAAACTTAATTAGCCTAAAATTCACCGTAAGTGTATAGGATATTCAAACAGTAAAGTGGATATGAGTCTAAGTATCAATCCCATAAGGAAGAAACTTAAGTACCAAATTATATAAATTTATTATATTATCTAGATAAATTTAATAAAGAGGGAATGATCTAACTACAAGATTAAAAATCTATTTTAAAATGTAATCTAAAAATCAATAATGGTTCTAAGACTTATATTTCATCAACTAAATACCAATAACAAACTATACTCATATTAATCCTATTCTACTTTTGTGATTATAGAAAATAACACGAGTTCTTTAAGATTTATGGAATTCTTAATAGTGATCACAAAGATGTGGATTTATTTTTAAACTAAATAATGTGGGTTTAAACATGCAAATAAAGACCAATTACTCACGTGAATGAAAATCAAAAACATTAAATTGAATTAACTAAGACTGTTCAAAATAACCAAAATATCAAGTTATAGTAGAATTCAATGACTACATCCTTACCTTAGAATAAAAGTTTTAGCCACTCATGTTCATCAAAACAAATGAGTAAACGATTAAACATTCATAAAATATCCTAAAACTAATCAATAAATAAAAAGAAAAAAGAAACAAAAGAAGGCCAATAATCTTTAAGTCTTCCACATTTGTTTCTCATTTTTGTTATTTTTAGATCCTTTACTTGTTGTTTCATCTTACTTCTCCACTATATTGAACCCTCTCCTTGTTATGATATTTTCCCTTTAATATAATATTTTTTAAAACCCTAATTCGGCCAACACATATGCCCAACAAAATCAAATTTAATCCTTATCTTTAAGGATCTCATGTAATTTGGATTTTTGTCTAGATTCACATCACAAACTTACAACCAATTTTTGAATATCAAAACAATAGAACTTTGAGTTGGGCTTTTCATTGGGAAAGGAACGAGTCATAATGAAGCCACCTAGTATGCCACTAAAGAGTCTCTTCTTGTCTAACAAAGGACACTCATTCAAAGATTCTAAGGACCAGGTGACTTAATTTCATAAAATTCAATAAATGCAGGTTAGTTCCCTCAAATTATAGGATGGGTGAAACTATTTAAAGAGCACTTCACATGACTCATAATCCATACATACAACAAGATTAAGCTTCCCTTGAATTGACCTCAATTCTTAATTCTACAAAAGTTTATGAATTAAATCATTTTTATTAATATGGCAAGTATAGGATTCATACCTTTCTTGACGTTGTAAAAGAGCCAAATGATTGTTTCATAGATAGGCCTAATGACTTTTGAAAACAAGATAAACCCATAAATAAGGAGAGTCATACAAGCCAACTCTCTTTTTTGTCCTTAGTCTTAACTCATGCAGTTGATGAGAAACTTAATAAAGATATATTCTTCTTAATGTTTCCCTTGACCCCAACTTAAAAGAAGTTATGGCTCTTTCTTGCATTAGTTAATTTTGATAGGTCCTTGACATACTTTATTGTAGCATCTATAACATATACATCCCTTTCTAGACATCTGATCAATTTAAGAGACCCTTGGTTTCCTTTAATAAGGGAACCATATCAATCTTAAGGAAGGCAAAGTAACAAGAAGTAGGGTTCCAATAATGGATAGCGACCTTTAGTAAGGATTGTTAAGCATTGACATCAAAAAGGAAACCCATGTCCCCATAAATCTTTTAAAATGCTAGTTTCCAAACAATAGGCCATGAATCCCTTGTTTACATAAGGATAGAGCCATTCGATTATCTGAGAATGAATCGTAATGGTGTTAGCATAAGTCTTAATAGAGGATAATCTCCAAGTTGCTCCTAAAGATCCTCATAGTAACTCTTGGCTTAAGCTAAGGTGCATTCTATAATTTGTATGGTAAACAATTGTTCAAAAACAACAACTAACACTATAGGTAGTAAATGATGTGCCGATGTATAAATGTGATGTCATGCAAAGTATAAAAGGAAAATACATAAAGAGGAAACATTAGTATGGTAAATACAAGGATAAAGCATATAGTAAAAAGGTAAAAGAAGAAAGCTAAGGTGCATTATGCAATCTTTATATGCAAAGATCAACAAGATACCCTACACCCCCTGTCTTAAAGGGATAGATCAATTGGATAAGCTAACTTTACGGTCTAAAC